>AWUE01019258.1:0-36932 GCA_001974825.2 Corchorus olitorius
GTGCCTTGGCGCGCGCCAGATTAATATAAAAAATATGAAAATATAAAAATAATTTTATATATATCCGGCTTTGCATTGCAAGGCTGTCTTTATCTGTTAAAAACAGCTGTTTTTTTTTTTGTTTCTGTCAAAGCTTTTCGAAGGTTTAGAAATGAGTAAATATAAGAAATATTTTCATTTTTCTCTCTTTCTTTTAAGGATTTTATTGGGAATTGAGTGTGATCAACGCCATCGTTTTCCTCGCATGAACTGGAATCCTGGAAATCATTTTTTTCATTCTTTTTTCCAGATAGAGCTAAAAAGAGAAAAAAAAAATAAACTAAAAAAAAAAAGTGGTGCGCGCAATTTGGTGTAGATTTTATGAACTGGCGACCCAACAGTGTCGGCGGAGATCTATAGAAGCGAAGGTGGGGGAGAGCTGGGGTTTCATTTTCGGCTTTCTTGCGCGTGAATTGTACGCTCTTGATACTAATTCAACGGTGGGGAAATTTGACAAATTGCGGTGGGCGGGTGTTTTCGTGGAACGTATATGTTTGGTGGAAAGGAAAAGGAATTGGCGTGGAGTGGAGGTCAAAGGAGATTGACGTTGACGCGCGTGGGTCGGGCGAGTGGAGGAGACTTTGGATTTGGGGTGTGACCGATCCCAACTCGCCATCCAACATGGTCCTGGCTGGTCTCATGCTCAAAATTGGGTTCAGTTTAACGGCAACACGACACGTGGTTTCTTAATGTGGGGCCGTGCTTCCAGATTAGTAGTACTTAATTAAGCAAATTATGTAAGCATTTTGATGCTTAATTTATGGTTTTGGTATCGAAGTTAAATTGGATTCAGGCGTTCAAATTGCCATAAATTATGGCAAATTAATTGTTTGTGGCCCCCGAGCAAGGCTGCTCTGGATTGGTTCCAAGGGAACAGATTCAGAATATTCTGAATTTTGAAGTAAGCTAAAGCTGTATTATTATACTAAATGAAAGCAAATTTAAACTTTTAAGTCTGATGGACTATAAGTACCTCAAAAAAAAAAAAAAACGTCTGCTAGACTAGACTTATGCTTGCTATCTTTGTGCAAAAGAAAAAAAGACTAGACTTATGCTTGATTTTGGTAATAGAACTTGCTTGTAAAGCTTTTAAACACCAAATTAAATTGATATAGCTGGTAAATTGTTCCTCTTATGTTAAATAAAAGAAAAGGGTATTTGAGTGTTGACCGCAACCATTTGGATTTATGGTGAAATGTATTTATATTCAACTCGTATAGTTTTTATCCATAGATGGTAAAAGTACATAATTGGTCCTTAAAGTGGAGCCAAATGTGCATTTTAGTCCCTGAAGTGAAATTTTGTTCAATTAAGTCCCTAAAGTGAAGGATTAGAAACAATTAGGTCCTTTCGTCAATTGCACCGTCAATTTCGCTGACGTGGCACTAACGCCGTTAACTTTGCTGACAGTGTTGCTGAGGTGGACTGCCACGTCAGCTTTTTTATTAAAAAATAATTTTAAAAAAAATATGTTTTTAAAGTATTTTTTTCATTTTTTTTACCAAAAAAAAAATTCAAAAATCATTTTTTGTGGATTTTTTGAATAAAAATTCAAAAAAGGAAAAAGAAAAAAAGTAAATTTAATTTTTCTTCTTTTCTTTTGTTTTCTTTTCTTCCCTTTTTTCTGTTTTTTCAAAGAAAAAAAAGTTCAAAAAAATTTTGGATCGAAAAGTTTTACAAAAGGAAAAATAAACGAATTTTGAATTATTTTCTTTCTCTTCATTTCTGTTTTTTTCGGAAAGACGTTCAAAAAATTTTCAAAAAAATCAAAAAATAAAAAACCGAAATATGTTTTTTAGTTCAAAAGATAATATTTTCAAAATTATTTTAAAAAATTATTTTTTGAAAAAATATTCTTTTAATAAAAAATGTGATGTGGCAGTCCACCTAAGCGCCGCCATAAAAAAGTTAACGACGTCAGTGTCATGTCAGCGAATTTGATGGTGTAATTGACGGAAGGACCCAATTGTTTCAATCCTTAACTTTAGAGATTCAATTGAACAAAATTTCACTTCATGAACCAAAATACACATTTGGCTCCACTTTAGGGACCAATTGTGTACTTTTACCTCCATAGATCCATTGTTTATAAGAAGGTACACAAAAAAACAAAAAAAAGAAGTACTCTTTAAGGATTGCTCGCAATTTCACTTTTATTTCCTTGATTAAACATATCTATAGAGTTTCAAAAATCAATGTTATTTCACATTAATCAAATACGGCATCAAATCCTGCCAAGGTTATTATTAATCGGTAGGATATAAATTCTGGGAAAGAAGTGAAATGCAACAAGCCGATAGCATTGTGCGAGAAATGTATATGCCCCTACTCGAATAAATCTTCTAGCCAGGCGCACGGCAGTGACTAGGAAAGCAAAGGCGGAGACACCGCCACAAATGAAAAACACGGCTGCAAATGGCTGAGGACCTAGACTTGAGCCATCATCTGTTATTGAGCTTGAAGACGAGCACTTGCTAGAGGAGAGCAACTGTTCTTCCAACTCCCTTATTTCTCCACTTTCCGTTACTTTCAGGATTGCTTCCGAAATGTCAAGTGTCAATGGAGAACCTTTCGGAAACACCTAAAACAGAGAAACCAGAGCACCCAAACATTAATCCGATGAAAATGGATAGATATAAATGTAACCAAAAAAAAAAACTTGTTTCAGATTCTTGTAAGAAAAAGGGACAATAATAGGAATTACAAAGCCAAAACCACCAAGCTTGAACGTAGGTCCTGCCATGGTGTACCCATTACAGTACTTAGCAAGGAAGACTTTTGCATGGGGAGCAACGAAGAATGCGGCTTGGATGTCTCCATTCTTAAAGGCATCAGGATAATCATCAATGGAATCGATTTTCTTGATGTTTTCTGGCTCAAAACCAACGACATTGATCAAATAACTCACAATAAATGAATTCCCATTACATCTAACACTTGCATTTGTTCTCAGAAGTGTTTCAATGTCTGAAACAGATGGTCGGAGGCGTGAAATTGTCAACATTGAGGTAAGACTCGCCGTGAAACCTGCCGTTATGATTAGAACAGCAAACAACCAAGGTGCCAACACAAATTTCGACAATGTCCTAGTTAAATGTTCGCCTGCATATATATGACAAAATTTCAGACTTGTTAATTTATACATTGTATTTTAAAGGCTAAAAAAATGACTTCAGTTACTGATACTTACTTTGTGCGAAGAATATAATGGTGACCGAGAACCAAAGTACAGACCCAAACCTATTGAGTTCAGGGTTGTTTTCATGTTCAATCATCCAAATGACAAATCCTATGAAAATGTGCATTGCCAAAGTTATTAGCCACATTCTAGTTGAAAAGGTGTCCTTGAACATCCACATCTGTTTTGATTTGTCCTGTTTTACAGTGACTACCATTATAAGCCCAGATTCAACATATGGCTGTGAGAACTCTGCATATCGACATCTATCAGCCATTATATCTGTATCTCCAACCGCCGCGTTTAATCTCTACTAATTTACACAAATCTATGATTAGTGTCAATCGTCAGATTAGTTAGAAATGAAAATTTAATGGTGAAACATTTGGAAGCCTAGCTCTTTATAGTCAGAGGGGAATAAGAAATCTAACCTTGTGATACACTTCTTGAACCATTTCATCATATGTGCCGTTGAATGGAACAAATTCATAAGGCAGTCGATAAGGCAGATGCTTAACAACCGCTTCGAACACATTAATCGAAAATCCAGTGACATATGAACCGTTCTTGCCTTTGTCAAAGCTCACCTTCACAAACTGATTAAAAGCACCCCTAGCAGGAACGCCTATTTTCAGTGGCTTTTCCTCATCGCCTGAAGTCCATCCCCTTGGGACACTTGATACACCACCCGGCCAGTAGATTGGGCCTAATTCTTTAATGACCTTGTGGTCAAAGCCGGTGTTCGGTTGATCATGTCTGTCAGAGTTTTCTATGAATCCGAACTCTGGTGACCAAGTTGCTATCTCCCTGTAGCTTTTGCCAACCACATTAATGATCTGAAAGGTTGCAGGTTGTTGCAAAAAAGTGAGATTTTTAAATCTTATTTTTCCACTTAAACCTTGAAAATTGGTTGATACTATTTGTTTAAACAATTCTTTGGATGTGGCATTTGCTTGTGAATCCTCCATGGCTTGAGCAATAGTCCAAGCTGCATCATAAGCTCGAAGAGCAAAAATACTTGGGTTAGAAAACTCTTCTTCGTCAGGGTATCTTTTGCCAAGAATCCTTCGGAATTTTGTTTTGAAATGTCTGAAAGACTCACTAGACTCCACAAAATTAGTTCGAAAACCAAGTACACCTTGCATTTTGTATAGAGCTGAAGAATCAAGGGAATCGATGAGGCTTGCGATTTCATCAGTGACAATCCACACATAGCCTTTCTCCATCATTCCTATTTGCTTAGCCTTCTCAAAAAGCAAGACAACAAACTGTAAAGTTGATTTTACTACTATGAAAACCCGGTTGCTCTTACTCTTTAGCTTCCTTAACTCTTTTTCTACGGTAGCATTTTGGTCTGAGAGAGATGAAAAAGGTGGGAAAGCTAAATGATATTCAATCTGTGAACCAACTAGGTGAAGTGAATCAGATAGGAGGGTTAGGAATCCGGAATCACCAGAAAAATCATTGTTCTTTTCGTAAATTGTGGTAATTTTGCGCCATCGGAAGTTGTAAACCAGTGCAGCAATGCATCTTATGTTAAGGTTGATGTCATTACTAAATTGGGTGAATAATGGCAATTCGTTAGCGATTGATGTTGGTATCGGAGCAGTTAAACTTAGGGATATGATGGGGACATTCTTGATTGTTTTCTCTATCTCAGATACTATAGTTGCTTCTTGCTTTCCAATGGTTCCAATTATGGCTTGCACCTTTTCACTACCAATGAGCTCCAAGGCTGCAGTTGGATTTTAAAGGTGTCAGATGTTTAGAGTATCTGAATAAGGCTCTATATATGGGATGTGATCATGCTTGTGGTGGCTCAAAATCAATTTTAAAGTCATTTTATTTTGATGACTTGAGAAGATAATTTCAACATGCAGAATGGGACTAAAGGATACTAGAATTGACATTTTCTTCTGATCAAAACTAATGGGAACCGTAAAAAAAGTTGATAAGATAGCTGATAAATGCTTCTGTTTTATACTAGCTAGTACTTGTGATTGTTAGAATGAAAAATATTACCAGAAGAAGCTGCCCGAGCAGAGCTTCCATTTGTATCTTTGAAGCACAAAACCAGCTGCTCTGAGCAAGTTGAGTGATGGAAATCCTGGATCGCCATTTCCATGGCTATCCTCTGTTCTTTCCCGGCACGAGAGCTGTAGTCAATGATCCCACCTATTGCCCTGGTTACCTCAGGTTTCCCTACACAGTCACCCTCTTTTGCATTATTAGCTTCAACAATCGGTTCTGTCATTAGTAGCAAAAGCAGCAATAAAGACAGGACAAGAGACATATTATTTATTGGAGACTTTCCAAAAGGAGAAACAGGAAATTAGTTAATTCCAAATTAAAAGGAAGCAAATTCTGGCCAATAATCTACCACCTATCAATATATACTATATCTGAGATATTTTGAATGATTATAATTACTGAAGTCAAGTCATTGTTGTTTTTCCTGGTAGGTGAGGAAGAGATGCAAAGTTCATGCAAGCTATACTTGTGAACTTGGATTTCTCCCCAAGACTTGGAAGTAATGGAAAATGTTTGGAAATTCATGATTACCCCCAATTTGGATTATGGGTGTTTTGATTCAGTCAAGAAGGTTGAAGAAGGAATCCTCAACCGAAAAAGAGTACGTAGATTAAAACCCATTAGATTACTTGGTACTTGTATCTAGAGATCCTTTAACTGTCGTTTGCTACTATTTTCTTCTCCTTTGAATTGGTACTCTTTGCCAATTACTACCATATTTGAGTCATAAATAGTGGCTTACAAAAGGTCAACAATCTCATATTTAATCTTTTCTTTCATATATTTACAAAACGAAATACAGATAGAAAATATGTACAATTTTTGTTATGAACTTATCAAACTCTTCTCTACTTCTGCCTGCCCCCCCCCCCCAAAAAAAAAAAAAAAAAACTTTGCTCTACTTATGCCATCAATATTTAGATACCTACACTGGGACAATAGTCCCCTGGAAGAACCGGACTGGGATAATTTGACGACTTTCTTTGACAACTGTATATACCCATCTTTGGATTCCATTTAACTTAGCCTGTATGAAATGCTTGTGCCTTTTTCCCAGGCGCACAGCAGCCACTAGGAAAGCAAACGCCGAGATGCCACCAGAAATCAAAAACAGTCCAGTGAATGGCCGAGGCCCTAAACTTGAGCCATTGCTTATGCCAGTAGAAGAGGAACAATTGTTCTTGTACAATGTGTTCAAGTGTTCTTCCAACTGTGGCATTTCTCCACTTTCTGTCACTTTGAGGATTGCCTCCGAAAAGTCCAATGCCAATGGCGAACCTTTTGGAAACACCTAAATTAAATGAAAATGGAGATATATCATATAAGCTGACAAAACATTTTATTACAATTCTAGAAAAAAAAAAGAAAATTAAGATAGAAGAGTATATAGGAATTACAAAGCCAAAACCACTAGGCTTGTAAGTAGGTCCGGTTACGGTGTATCCTTTACAGTACTTTTCAAGGAAGACTTTTGCATGAGGAACAACAAAGAAAGCTGCTTCAATATCTCCATTCTTGAAATAATCCGGGTAGTCATTAATGGAGCTACAGTTCTTAATGTTCTGTGGCTTAAACCCTAAGACATTGGTTAAATATCTTACAATGAATGAATTCCCATTACATCCAACTCTTGCATTTGTTCTTTGTAGTGTTTCAATGTCAGAAACAGATGGTTGAAGGCGTGAGATTGTCAACATGGAAGTCAGACTTGCCGTAAAACATGCTGATATGATTAGGATTGCAAGCAACCAAGGTGCCAACACACATCTAGACCAATTACTCCTCAGAGGCTCTCCTGCATATGAAAATATTTCAAATTGTTCTCTTTATAATATAATACTTATGTTGTTGCTGAGATAAAGGGAGTAATTGAGGAAGACTCACTTTGCGCGAAAAATATGACAGTGATGGAGAACCAAAGAACTGCCCCAAACTTGTTGAGATCTGGGTTCTTTTCATGTTCAATCATCCATATGACAAATCCTATGAAAATGTGCATAGACAAAGTTATCAGCCACATTTTCATTGTAAACGTTTTCATGAACATCCATGGTTCTTTTGACTTATCTGGTTTTTCAGTGACTACCATGATAAGTCCAGATTCAATATATGGTTGTGAAAATTCTGCATACTGATATCTATCTGCCAATATTTCTGTATCTCCTACTGCTGCATCAAATCCCTACTAAATGTTCATGAATTTATCGGTGTTAAGCCATAAAAATTAAAAACAGCTATAACATAGTGCAAAAAAATTGAGGTATATACATATATATATGTTTCAACTTTGGAATTCTGCAAAGAAGAAGAAGAAACCTGACCTTGTTATAGACTTCTTTCACCATATCATCATATGAACCGTTAAAGGGAATAAAGTCATAAGGCAATTGATAAGGAAGGCGCTTAACAACTGCTTCGAACACTTCTATAGAAAATCCTGTGACATATGAACCATTCTTGTCTTGGTCATAACTCACTTTCACAAACTGATTAAAGGCACCTTTAGCAGGAACCCCAATTTTGAGTGGTTTCACCCCTGCAACAGAAGTCCATCCCTTAGGAACCGTTTGTAAGCCGCCTGGCCAATCAATTGGGCCTAATTCTGTCATAAAATTGCCTCGTTCTTTGTCAAAGTTTTCTGAGAATCCCAACTCTGGTGACCAAACTGCCATTTCTCTGTAGCTTTTACCCACCACATTAATGATCTGAAAAGTTCCTTGTTGCAGTAATGTGGAATTTTCAAATCTTATTCTTCCACTCAAACCTTCAAAGTTACTTGAAATTATTTGTTTCAATAAGTCTTTGGATGTGGCATTTGCTTGTGTTTTCTCCATGGCTTGAGCTACTGTCCAAGCTGCATCATAAGCTCGGAGGGCAAAAATACTTGGGTTAGAATACTCTTCTTCCTCAGAGTATTGAATCCCATACTTCTTCCTAAATTTTGTTTTGAACTGTGTAAAAGACTTGCTAGACTCTACAAACTTGGTTCTGAAACCAATTACACCTTGCATGTTATAAAGAACTGAAGAATCAAGAGAATCAAGAAGGCTTGCAATTTCATCAGTGACAATCCACACATAGCCTTTCTCCATCATACCCATTTGCTTAGCCTTCTCAAAAAGCAAGACAGCCAACTGTAAAGATGATTGTATTACTATGAAAACCCGGTTACTTTTGCTCTCTAGTTTCCTTAGTTCTTCCTCTATGGTGGCAGTTTGGTCTGAGAGAGATTCAAGAGGTGGGAAAGCCAAATGATGTTCAACATCTGAACCAACAGCTCTAAGTGAGTCAGAAAGCAGAGTAATGAGCCCGGAATCAGTAGAAAACTCATTGCTATGTTCGTAAATTGCAGTCACTTTTCGCCACTGGAAATTGTTGACAATGGCAGCAATGCATTGAAAGTTGAAATGGATGTCATTAGCCATTTGGATGAAAAAAGGCAATCGGTTAGGCAATGATGTTGGGACTATGGCGGGCGAAGTCAGGGATATAATTATAGGCATATCATTGGTGCCCTTTTGGAATTCAGATACCAGAGTTGCTTCTTGCTTTGTTATTGTTCCGATTATGGCTTGCTTTTTTCCACTACCAATTAACTCCAATGCTACAGTAAAGTGTCAAGAAAGTTGGAGAGAAAAACAATGAATAAGTGAATTATATTCAGTTTGACCTTACAATAACTTGTGCTAGACGTAACACTTTATCAGCTAAACATATTGCAATATAATAACTAGTTTTAGTTTTATGCATGTTAATTAGTAATTGGAAAGAAGAAAGGAATACCGGAAGAAACTGTTCGAGCTGAGCTTCCATGTGAATCCTTGGAGCGCAAAACCAGCTGCTTTGAGCAAGTTGAGCGATGGAAATCCAGGAAAGCAATTTCCATTGCTATTTTCTGCTCCCTCCCGGCACGAGAGCTGTAGTCAAAAACGCTGCCAATTCCCCTCACTATCCGGCGTCTCATTTCACAGCTTTCCTCTTTTACACCAGCTTCAGCCATTATTAATGGCAAAAGCAGGAAGAAAAATATGAAACGAGACATATTATCAAGTCTTCTGAGGCCTCTAACAGAGAAATGACTTAATAAGCTAATTAGTCAAAACTCGAAAGGTTGAAAAAAATAGTAAAAGCTATACTATTAGTTTGAATGGTTCAATGAGTTGACATTCTTCAATAATAATAATAATATATTACCAGAAGAGGAAAAATCATAAGATGAAAGAAGCAAAGATTCTTAAATAAAATCCAAGTTGTGCTAGTGCTTTCTTCTTCAAATATTGATTGCCGATTAACATATTTAAAGTCATCACTAGTAATTTATCAAGAAGGTCACCGGTTATAGGTGGAAAGAATATTCCAGAAAATAGCACATTACATTTTTTCTTTTTTGGGTTTTAATCATAGTATATGAACAATAATTCGGGAATTTTGAAGAAAATGCACCTCCACTTAATTTATTTATTAATAATTTCTACTATTAATAAAAGGATCAAAAAATCATTTAATTGTAGGATCAAAATACAATATTTTGATCTTTGGGAACCAATAAAGAGAGGATTTAAGGACAAATTGTGTTAGTATTTACTCAAATCTTAATAGTAGTCAAACAACAGATTGGGCCTTAACGGGCCAAGTTAATGAACCCAAGGGCCATAGCGGCCCAAATAAAATAATCAAACTGAAAAAAAAAAGGCGAAATAAATAAAAGGCGCCTAGGTGGACAAAACCCTTTTATCAGCTAAGATTTCCTTTCCAATGGCAATGCGATTTTTCGTCATACTATTTCTCTTGAGCCATTGATAATGTGACCGTTAACTCTTTCCAAAATTTTTCGTCAACTGCTTCTACACTTACTGACACACTAAAATCAGTTCATGGCTTCGATTCTCAAGCCGCCACCGCCACCCTGCTTTCACCGTAACTCTATTTCTATCTCATCCTCTTCTTCTCCGGTGATCTTATCTACTCCCTTCCACCGGACGGCGTCGCTTCAAGTCCGCTTTTGCGCGCTCAGGACCGGCTCCGATGGCGGGAGAATCGGGAGCCAGGAATCTTACGGCGCCGATTTGTTAGGGAAGCCGAGTATATTGCCAGAGGACAGTGGTGGAAATTCGGAAGAAGAGGAGGGCACTGCGGTAAAAAGGAAAAGAAGTGAATGGAAAGATTGGGAAGATAGGATTTTAGAGGACACTGTTCCTCTCGTTGGTTTCGTTAGAATGATTATTCATTCTGGAAGGTAAAATCTTCAAACTTGTTTTATCTAATTCGAATTTTGGAAGTCAATTTGATGGAAATGTTGTTAACTTATTGCAGATATCAAAGTGGAGATAGATTAAGTCCAGAGCATGAAAGTACGATTCTGGAGAGGTTGCTTCCTTACCATCCCGAGTGTGACAAGAAAATTGGATGTGGAATTGATTACATTACAGTATGTTTCTTTCTTGCATTTTATATTCTGATCGCTGCTAGTTTACTATTTATCATACAAAAATTTTGAAGCTTGACTAAACCAATTTAAGTAGTAGATATAGTGGAGGCAAAAATAGAGAACAATTTTGCTTGCTCAACAGCTAGTTCCAATATATAAAAGTTCATCACTTCATGTTTAGTTTTAGCTCCAAAGATCATAGGCTAATATGTTGTTGGAAATATTGGAATTTCTACTCTGAATAAGTTACATTTGTTAGTTTGAAAGATCGTAGGGTAGCCTATTATTTGCTTGCTCAATAACTCGTTCCAACATATAAAAGTTCGTTAATTCATGCTTAGTCTTAGTTTGAAAGATTATAAACCAATCTGTTATTGGAATGTCTACTCTGGATAATTTACATTTTTGTTAGTTTGGAAGATCATAGGCTAACCTATTTATGCTTGCCCAACAGCTTGTTCCAATGTATAAAAGTTTGTGAATTCATGCTTAGTTTTAGTTCCAAAGATTATAGGCTAATCTGTTATTGGAATTTCTACTCTGGATAATTTACATTTGTTAGTTTGAAAGATCATAGGCTAACCTATTATATGCTTGCTCAACAGCTCGTTCCAATGTTTGAAAGTTCGTTAATTCATGCTTAGTTTTAGTTTGAAAGATTATAGGCTAATCTATAATTGGAATTTCTACTCTGGATAATTATATTCCTTACTTATAAAGCATTCACCTGTCTCTGCTTCAACTTCTCCTCTCTTTTTGGTGTTTTTATATTGCACCCACTGATGAAGGATCATCAAGTAAACTAGTTTCCTCAACTTTCCTCTATGACTTTGTGCTTCTCATGTTGTGACTTGAGAGACCATGAGTCCCGTGTAGCATCTTTCAGAAATTATTGTTATCCCTAATTGTTCATACCTTTTGCTTTTAATTCTTCCAAATGATTCTTATTATGTACTTATATCATGTGGACTAGAGGTGATAACGGGTTGGGCTACAAACACTGGACCCAGTCCAATTAATTCATGTTTGGGTCTGTTTTGGTACCTTCGGTGTTACAGTGATTTCTTTGAGAGGATATATCTTATTCAATAGTTTGCTTTTATTCAGAAATGTGCAAATGTGTAATTTACATTGCTGTCATCACCTGCATGTTTTCTGACAACCTATTTACTATTGTGCTGCCTAGATATTAATAAAATTCTTTCTGTGGGTATAATTATTACATTTTGCCCTTCAATGCTGCGAAAAATCAGAATTCCACCAAGGGGATTGCCCCTGACATGATTGGTTCAATATTCTTTATTAGATTTATTGGTTTGTTCTTGACCTATCTATCAGCATGGATACTGTTGCAACTTGCAATGATCATTTTGGTTCAGAAGCCACATCACATTCATTTTGCAAACATGCAGTCTTGAAAGTTTAGCAAGCACTCACATTAATGTTTTCAGATGAACGATATAAAAGAAGTAAAACTACAAGATTATTGGGCAAAATTTGAGGGAAAAAAAAGGAGGGGAGGGGTTGATTAGTTAAAACAAAGGAAACCTCCAAAAAGAGATGGTACCATAGCCTGTTTGACCAACTTGTGTTGATTCATTTAATGACTAACGTTTTCTGTTTTTGTTCACAGGTTGGTTATCACCCTGACTTTGAAGGCTCAAGATGTTTGTTTATAGTTCGAAAAGATGGAGAATTAGTTGACTTTTCTTACTGGAAATGCATCAAGGGCCTGATCAGAAGAAACTATCCTCTATATGCTGATAGTTTTATTCTCAGACATTTCCGTCGGCGTAAAGGAAGTTGATTAGGGTAATACTCTGAACTTGTCAGTCACATTGTGTTATTATGTTTTGAGGAATTTTTAAATTTTGTTTTTATTGTTTGTAATATGTCATATTTCTGAGCTGAGATAACATTGTAGAAATTTAAAGTAATTATTGCAAATTCAAAAAAAAAAAAATCTTGGCTGCATCCTAGAACATGTCCCTAAAGATAGAGAAAGTGTTAGATAAAATCGTCCTACCAAGTCATCTATAGGCCCTACCAATAATTATATTCTGCCAAATAAGACTATTTCTTAAAGTGTAGCCACAACTTTAGCACTAAGTTTTTTTTTTTGGCAATAACTTTAGCCCCTGGTTATAGACAAGTATTTTTTTTTTTGGAGATTTATAGTATAAGTCATAAAATTATAGCATATATTCTCTTACATTGAAGAATCTTATTGGTAAGTCCTATGGATGACGTGGTAGGGGGTCATATATATGTAATAAGTTCTCAGGAAGATGATACTGAGTTTTGCTGATTGGCTTGGGTTGCCAATCTAAGGCTAAATGTGCAAATTTCCTTAATTCATAGTACTTCTGTCAGGTTATAGCATTTTAACTATCTTTAATTCGCTCTGCTAGTGCTCTCTCTCTCTCCACACACACACACAGACATGACACATGCACACGCACATTAACATGTTACTTTGACTAAACCAAACTGTTTCAACAGTTCGAAGCCAACATCACTCAAAGAAAGAATACTCGTCATGCTATGTCATTTAATTGAGTCTAGTTTGTTTATAGTTGAAGTCAAGAAGGTGATCTTTCCGTTATGAGAGTGTCAATTGTCTGTCTGTTGGTGTACATTCATTAATAATTCTATTAATGGAAGACAGATGTCATTATTGGTGCACTTTGCCCTAATTTGTTGCCCTCTAAAAATGGAAGGGCAGATGTCAGTCGCCTTTGCAATAAAGTAATTAACAGAGGTAGTGAATTGCATATCTGGGCCACTTCCTTATTTACTACTACTATATGATTATATATTACTTTTCCTTTTTATCTTGCTGACTGTTTACCCACCACCTGGCACTGATGACCATTTGCCATTTGGTGCTGATCTACAAAAAATTTCACCCTAGCAATATGCAAATCATTAGTATCATGTGCACCACCTTTACCTTACTAGAAAATGGGAGAAAAGGATCCTCATAATCTGGTACAATGAATTATGGTGTACTGGATAGATTGTTAGGTTGATTCAGCTTTGTTAGCTAACTATCTGCAGATATTTTACCTTAATTGTGGCAGTGGTCAATGATAACTTCCTGCATTAACCCCAAGTGACCTGCAATCCAAGGGTATAGGTCTCAGAAATGGAGAGGTTACTGACTAAGGGTCCGTTTTGTCCAGCTTATCTATTGAAAAAAGCTTAAGCTGAGCCAAACGGAAAATCCAAAAGTGCTTTTCAGTTGTTTTTGAACTAAAAGTCAGAAGCTCTAAATTGAAACTTTTTCCAGAAGCACTTTTTGAGAAGAACTTTAAGCTAGGCCAAACGGGCACTAAGCATAAACATATCATTTATTTGCCCGCATAAGGCGTCGTTGAGTTGAGGCCTCAAAGTTAAGCTCGAATGCTAGTCTGAAAAAGATGGGATAGCCATAGTGTCACAATCATCCTTTTGTGGGGGTGAGCCATGAATCTCACATCGGTTGTGTATTAGAGTTGTTCCTGGGATATAAGTGTTTCATCACTTGAACTTGTGAGGCGTCTTTTGTGGACAAAACCGTTCGTGAGGCCCATTGGGCTGGATCCAATGGGTCAAAGCGGACAATACCTTGGTGTGGACCGTGACACATAGCCTAGGAGGAAATGAGAAAAAAAAATTTGGGACTTTAGTTTGATCTCGGCTTTTCAATATTACTACACATAGCCTAGGAGGAAAATGAGAAAAAAAAAAAAAGGAAAATTGGGAGTTTAGTTTGATCTCGGCTTCCTTTCTTCTATATTACTCGTGAGTGTGTAACTAGATTTTAAACTTTGAAGAAAGCTTAAAATCTATTGTAGACTAGACTAGACTGACTAGTTTTCTATATTAATATGTTTTTGTTTCCCCTGTTATAAATCAGAAGATTCGAAGGGATATAAGCTTTTAACTAAATAAATTGACAAAAAGTTGTAGTATTTTATGTATTAACAACAAATAGATCAACCACAAAAATTCCAAGTTGATGAGGGAAGCCTTCACGGAGCTCGTTTATTTGCCCTTTTTCTCTACTTTACCCTTTTCTGTGACTTTGTCACGCTTATATGGTTGTCTTGATGACTTGCGACATTTTGTCTTATTTCATGAAAGATTGTGATTATACCTTGAATTGTTTTTTTTTCTTTCTTTTATTCGGATGAGGAATTCAAACTTTATTCTTTTTAAGTAGGAGAAATTTGCACCACCCATTACAAGCAACTGCTAAAAGAATAGCTTTCAAGTAATTTTGATATTTGAAGCAACTCATTACCAATGATTAACAAGTTTAAGTGGTTCGATAGTTATTTCCCTTAAATAAGGTCTAGAATAAAGAGAATGATCGTTGTTAGAGTTTTATTCTTATAGTAAATCGACCCAATTTGAATAAGATTAGTTGTAGACCGTTAAACGATTATCTGTGATTAACACCAAGATATTTGAAGCAACTCATTTAATCAAAATCAGAAGTAATTGTTTAAGCATTTTTCTGTTACCTGGCTCTAATGCTTCATGAAACGTTAGAACAAAATCTGACGATAGTTTGGCTGGATATGCCTCTGGCTTCTGCATATATTGCAATTAATGTTAGTTAATGTCTAAGCAAACGGGGACAATGAGATAGTAAAGTCACCCACGTCCAGACCAAAAATGGTTTAATAAGGGCGTATGGTTGCACATGAGCGATGAGCTAGACGTCACATTCCCTTTGGTCCTTGGAACTTGAAGGGGAAAAAAAGTTAAGAGAATCCCATAAAATTTTGATGGAACCAATGCAATCGTGAAACATAGACAAGTCCAGGTGCTAACAAACAGGTAGGGAAATCACCGGTTTCACCACGTGTAAGGACCAATTGAGCCAATAATTGTCTCAAACAAACAGAGCTCTCCCTCTAGGATAAATGTGGTGCGCACCAATGCCCCAATTATTTGGGGGGAGGTTTAAGTGATTGGGAATTTGGACACGTATGCCTTTTCAACCACACAATAACCCTAAATCCATTCTCATGAAAACGATTAATCACTTTTTTTTGTTTTTGGGTACCCAATTCCTTTCCCTTTTTTTTCTATAATTGTTTGATAGAGATTATGGTTTCTTTCTCTAATGTTATCGTGTCTATATCCACTTTTAGCCAAGACAAAAGCAATTCGTTCTTTGTTTTTCAACCGCAAAAATGCATATTCATGAAACCATGTATATTGTATTGTACCACCAAAGATCTTTCCTAGGATTTTTTTTTCATCATTTTATCTGTTTGGGTTCACTAGCGTTTTTCTAGTTTTATCCATCTGTTAACTTAATTTCAAATAACAATATTTGAGACATATTGGCTAAATATATTCAATTAAGGGTATGACAGAAAATGATCGATTTATGATCCAATCTTTCCATTTAGTCGAATCAAGACTCAATATTTATATTTCAAATCAAATAAGGGCTTGGCGTGAAATTGAACCTGTCAATTTATATCATTTTAAAGTGCAAAACTGCAAAGCAACTAGCAAAACATCATTATATCCTATTTTATTTTTTATGTCATTATTACTTAACAAAATAAATATTCAAATCGAAATCAATCAAAGAAGGAAGTATCAATTTTTTTTAATAAGGAGGAGATAATAGGAGAAGTTTAGGTTAGTTCATTGCTACTTATTAATGCATCCATCCAAGTTGAAGCAATACATGTGGTTGGTTGGTTCAAAATGTGCCGACATCCTATTTTTTCAATTGAATTGATTCATAGTACACATTGGAACCACACTTTTTGTTTTTTTCTTTTTGTTTTCGATTTAATGCAATCGTACGATAGATGATAGATACAAAATACAGAGTCTACTTCTTATCTCCACTCTTTTCTTTGCGTTCAATATAGGAGTTGTCGGAAGAAGCATAAAAAGTTAACTAAATTTTTATAGAAAAGGAAAAACAAATTGTTAACCAAGTTTCGAAATTTAGACAATTTGACTTAACATGTTAACCATGTGTTTGGTTGATCGACATGTGTAAATGATCCCTACCAAAGAAAACGAAATCATAGTGGTTTTTGTTCATGCGGAGAAGATGGTGAAAATAGGGTTTTGTCTTTTTTTGCTTACATGGTCTTATTCTTCAAGCAAAACCACCCCACCCCTCCCCACATTCTCGTCTTCACTTGAATAAATCCATTTCATATATAAGTTTCTCTCTCTTTTTTTTTCTTTTTTTTTTGTGTGGTTTGAATGAAAGTGACCATATTTTTGCTATGAACCAAATTCAAATTCAATGGATTTAATGTTGCCCCCTTTTCCCATTTATTATTCTCCTTACAATAATAAACCTCTTTATGTTGACTTGTATATATATCGCACATTGAAGTAGTATCAAACACCACATAAACAAAAGTCTACGATACACCACCGCCTTTCTATAATTAAATAGTACTACAGTAATTAGGGTATTAAGTAAGGAGTTTCTTATTTCATCATATTTCTAATTGAGGTATGTATCCACCTACCAAAGGCTCATTACTAAAGATTAAAGGTGTAGTTTTCGGTGCATCCATTGTGATGCACTCATTAAATTTTGATCATTGGATGCAACATCTATTTTCCTGACCGTCGGATATTAAATGGTTTAACTTGCTAAACCGATTTTAAAAACCTTTTGGAATGAATTCGTATGTGATAGTCCTCGTGATAGATTTTTACAACTTTTTTTATTCCAACCGTTGATATCAACCACATTTTTTTACTTGATTTATTATGATCTTACTACTTATTTATTGATGCTTGCCCTAAAACCCCCTTAATTTCCTATCTTTTCCATCGTCTCTTCCCCTAATTTTTCCATCAGTTTTTTTCTCCCATGGACAATAAAAAAGTCACAATTTTTTAACAATAAGAAAAGTCACAATTCCAAATCATTATAGATTCATCATACTCTACAAAGAAGTTGTTAACTATTGATGATGGGTTCCACAATCGTTAGTCCTTTGTTGTAATAGGTTTGTTTTTTTTAGCAATTCTTCTAATTTGATTTCAATGTTTTAGGGTTCTCTATTCTTGATTTTTGGTTAAAGAAAGACCATAAAATTTATAAATAGTAGTGGTGGGCTGGTGGCATTCAACTCTGCCATATTAATCTAGTGGAATTGTTAATATCCCTCTCATAATTTTCATCTCACTTTAATATATCTGATTGGATTCTTGTTGAAAATTTTTCATTGAACCAAGAGTTGACGTTATGCTAATTATCTGGTTTCCTTCTTCTCTTAGTTGATATGTAAATTAAGCCAACGAGATATTCTATATTCTTGATTCTTTTAGACTTAATTTTCATAAAAATTGCAACAATTTTGGGAAATTAAATCACGGTTGATATAAAGAAAAAACGAAGCTTGAAACAACTAAAAGCAAGAAGGAAGAATGGAGTAAATATAAAAAGTTTTTTTTTTCAATTTCTGAAAAAAAAAATCAAGTAATTGCTTTCCTTTTTATTCAATAAGGTTATAAAGGTAATTACAATGTCCTTCTTACAAATTTTGTAAAGTATGATTTACTTAATAATAATTATTTATCTTCATTGTACCAATTGATAAAAGTTCTTGATAGACCGCCCCTTTTTGAAATTTTCCCAAAAAAATACAACATAAAAAAAGTTAGAGAAAAAAATAAGAAATCAAGTAAAAAATGTAGTTGATATCAACGGTTGGAATAAAAAAGGTGTAAAAATCTATCACGAGAACTACCACATACGAATTCATTCCAAAAGAATTTTAAAATCGGTTTAGCAGGTCAAACCTTTTAATATCCGACAGTCAGGAAAATAGATGTTGCATCCAATGGTCAGAATTTAATGGGTGCATCACATTGAAAAGTGTGTGCATTACAATGGGTGCACCGAAAACTACACCAAAATTAAAATATAGCTTATATATGTTGAGTATTAGGTCTAGCGTGATTAATGTTAGGTAAAGTTGTCTTTGATTGCTTTTATGTGTATATATATACATGATCTACCATCCGAGAACGAGTTCGCAGTTTGAAAGGTTTGTTTTCGGCTAGATAAGTGTTTAATCTTGAACTAAATTTAATCTTAAGAGCATGCTTTCTTTAAATTCTCGTTCCTTATAGAAAAACTAGGTAAAGTAATAAAATGTCCATAAATTGAAAGGAACGCGTATGAAATTATGAATAAACACATATTCGGGGCATTTGTGAACAATAGGAGAGGGATATATGGGATTTCATTGACCAAATTTTGTTTGCAAAGTCCTAATCCTTTCTATTAATAGGTAGAAATTAGGTAAGAAACGGCTTAGATGACTTAGATAATTCATTTAATAATTTTTGTTTTAGGTAATTATTTGTTCTTTCCTATCATCCTATGTGTCAATGTTTTTCCTTGGCTGCAATTGCTTTAAGCCAGTGGATGAGTTAGCTTATGTTTGTGATTCGATCTATTGGCCAAATCTCTAAAAAAGTTGCTATTTTAGGTACGTTTTGTCTTTGGTGCTTAGTTCATGGCTCATGCTTTATATACTATACACTAAAGAATAGAGGAAGGGAAAAATTGTCGACAAAAATATGAATAATGTCTAAAAAAAAGAGTTTTTTTTTTTAGAGAAAATGGGGATGGGGATTGAAAATTCAATACTTTTGCTCCTAACATATGTTGTGTTTGGAGATAGGATAAGATTAGATGATAATGTATTTGCTTGTTAAACTACATATTATGAATAAGCAAAACACATCTCATCTCTTTAATCAATCTCAATTATAAAGGAAAAAGAAAAGTTTCATATGATTAAGGATTAGTATCTGCTATAAACTGTGTCAAATCTCAATGACCGTAAGCTCTCCCAATGTCCGTTTTCTTTATTTTTAAGACTTGAGAGTTCATATAAGGAGAATTACATATTTTAGTATTTTACCAAATTTTAATTGTTACTTTTTTTTGAACAAAAATTTTAATTGTTACTACATCATTATACAATACTATATCATATATCATATAGTAGTATACTAGTATATCAGTATATAGTAGTATACTGGTAGTAGGAAGGGTATTAATGTCAAACTGATCCAGCATAAAATCTTGGGTCGCAAAGTCGCAGCTGTAAATATCCCAAATTATTGCTTTGTTAATTATCACGTGTATATGGAGAAAAAGGATAAACATCAAAAAGACATTTCTTTAGACCAAAATACCCCTAATTCACGCTTATATTGCTCTTCAGCATTTATCTCTTGTCCCTATCCAACCAACAACGCCACTACTACAGTCCAAAACATGAAATTCACACCATCTCCACCGTTCCTTAAAAGCAACGTGGACAGTTCAGATTCTCCCAAATTTCGTTTTCCCATTCGTCAGATCTCACATCACAGCCTCCTACCCCTCCCCAATTGGTCCACGTCTCTCGAATCCAGCTGGCCCACAAAACATTATTAAAAGGAGTCGCACAGGGGAAAAAAATTTTATTTAATGCCTTAAAAAGCGAAAAAAAAGAAAGAGAGAGAGACAAAGGGACACTTGGCGCTCCCACAAAGCACTAACTCGCTAAGAAGAAGGAACCAAACGCTGTCCGAAGAAGCCACCAGAAACACACGAAGAAAAAAAAAATTAGGTGAAAGAAAATTATTATTTCAGTTTCTCTCTCTACTCTTTAGCTCTTTCTTTCTTTATCTCTCTAGCTCTTGCCCATACTTCTCCTTGCTGTCTTTGTATTTACAGTTTTTTTTAATAAGTTTCAGTTTTTCAAAAATGGGTTATTTTATTTTGGATAATTAATAATTATTTCGTTACTTTTATTCTTTGGGAGTTGTTTGGTTGTGTTTTGATATTTGCTGTTTTTGTTTTCAATTATTTGGTCTGTTAAATCTGTTGGGTATTTTTCCTTTTTCTGAATTAAAAAGCTGCTTTCATTAGCTCAGATCTTCAACTCTCTGGTTGTTGAAAACAAAGATTTTTCTTGAACCTATCGAAATGTTAGATTTTTCTACACTTGCAGAACCAAAAAGTATTTGATTTTCAAGCTCCATTTTTGTTTTGCTTTCCTTTTAATGTGAATGCTTTTTTATATATTGCTTTTTCTTTTTCTTGGTTCAGGCTGATTTGAAAGTTCCTGTATTTATCTGATCTTCATTTTGGGTTTTCTGATGGTGTTATTGAAAACGTGAACTTCCCAAATTTAGTAAAAGTTTAGACTTTTCAATTTGTATGGGATTTCATTTATTTTGCCTTCATTGGAGATAGTAAAGGATTATACATATTTTTTTTCTTCTCCAAACTTTTGACACTGTTTTATCCAGATTTAATGGGGACTAACATGAACTTCAAGAACTTTGGAAATACTATCACGCCGCAGTCAACTGATGGCGGCGG
The DNA here is from genome assembly GCA_001974825.2 of Corchorus olitorius. NCBI lineage: Eukaryota > Viridiplantae > Streptophyta > Magnoliopsida > Malvales > Malvaceae > Corchorus > Corchorus olitorius. The sequence goes on from AWUE01019258.1 coordinate 21,058, forward strand.
GAATAAACTGCCTACCGGTATCCCGTTAACTAGACAGACATCAATCTATTCTCTAACCTTTGATGAGTTTCAAAGCTCTATGGGTGGAATTGGCAAGGATTTTGGTTCAATGAACATGGATGAGTTGTTGAAGAACATTTGGAGTGCTGAAGAAACTCAAACAATGGCTTCTTCAACTACCGCTGTACAGGGAAATGGAGGGTTACAAAGGCAAGGGTCATTGACTTTGCCGAGGACACTTAGTCAGAAAACTGTTGATGAAGTTTGGAAAGATATCTCAAAGGAGTATTCAATAGGGAAAGATGGGATTGCAGCTGCAACCACTAATAATATGCCTCAAACTCAAAGGCAGCAGACTTTAGGGGAGATAACTTTAGAGGAGTTTTTGGTGAGGGCGGGAGTAGTAAGAGAAGATACACAGTTGGCTGGGAAGGCTAATAACAATGGGGGATTCTTTGGGGAATTACAACAAACAGGGAATAATATTGGCTTTGGAATTGGGTTTCAACAAGGGAATAGAGGTCAAAATTTCATGGGGAATAGGATTTCTGAAGGTGGTAATCAAATTGGTGTTCAAGCTTCAAATTTGCCTTTGAATGTTAATGGAGTTAGATCAAACCAGCAACAGTTGGCTCAGCAGCAAACTCAACAGCACCAGCAACCAATTTTCCCTAAGCAACCAGCTATGACATATGGAGCTCAGATACCTTTACAAAGTGGTGGTCAGTTGGGAAGTCCGGGAATTAGGGGAGGAATTGCCGGGATTGGGGATCAAGGACTCACTAATGGTTTACTTCACGGCGGTGGGATGGGGATGGTTGGTTTAGGAGGAGCAGTCACTGTTGCAACTGGATCACCTGCTAACCAGCTTTCCTCTGATGGGATTGGCAAGAGTAGTGGAGATACTTCCTCCGTTTCGCCTGTTCCTTATGTGTTTAATGGAAGTTTGAGGGGTAGAAAATCCAGCGCTGTGGAAAAGGTTGTTGAGAGGAGGCAAAGGAGAATGATAAAGAATAGAGAATCAGCTGCAAGATCTCGAGCTCGCAAGCAGGTGAATATATATACTTGATTTACTTCTTCTCAAGTCTTAAAATGTTAGTACTCTAGTTTGGACAGACTCAAAACAACTAGTTCATCATTATTGTAAAGGGAGATAATCTGAAATGAACATTAATTTGTATCCTACACCATAGCCTAGACTATGTTTCCTCATTGAGAATCACATTGATATCTCAAAAAGAATTTTTACTCTGCCACCCTGCCACCTAGTTTCTTCTTGTTGTAGCTTAACTACTTTTACTAGCCATTGACCTTTCTGTTCTTATTATCTGTGACATGCTGCATCCCAAAACTTCATGAAAGATTATGCTGCAGCAAGGTAATTTGATAGCAATCTGACATGAGAAGAGATGAAAGAGTTTGAGAAGTCGAGGTCATGAGAAGTTATAAGGGATCCTTAAGGTAATGGAGCATTTGTTTTAACAACATGAGAAGCTGAAGCTGTTATCATAATAATCACCGTAGATTAAGGCTGATGTCCTACACCTTGTTGGTTTTGCTATAACTATAGCAAATCATGACAGTTCTATCCTATAGATAGTACTAATAACAAGTAGAACTTATGGTGTGTCTGAATTTAGGTTTTCGAGTTTCTTATGATTTTCTTTATTTTGTATCTCTGCTAGGCTTATACGATGGAATTGGAAGCAGAAGTTGCAAAGCTAAAAGAGGAGAACCAGGAATTGCGGAAGAAACATGTATGTTCATTGTCTTCTGTATTTCAGTCTGCCCTTAATCACTTGCACACATGATAACTAATTTTTTACTATGGAAACACATGCTTACATTCCACATTGTCTGTTCTTTGGTTGCTGCAGGCAGAAGCCCTAGAAATGCAGAAAAATCAGGTACCTAGAAGTTTATTTTTGTCATTTCTCTTTTTATCTTTGATAATTAATTTAATTTTAATACTCAACCATCATCCTGATGCATGTGCCCTCCAGCCACTTTCAAAAAAGCACTACTTTCATTTGGATTTAGGAGTTGCCTTCTCAGCTAGAAATTTCAAAGTTTTCGTGTTGAGTTCACCATGTATCTATCAAAGCTTGAAAATCGTTTAACTTCAACTGCTAAGGGATTTATAGTCTCAGAAAGTAACTAATTCTATGCACACTCTAGTTGACTTTAGGTACCTGGTTTTCAAGAATTCTTTGGTGCATTCTTTTGGTATAATCCATGAAGAAATCCTATTCAGATTACTATAACATTGGAATGAAAATTCCACACTCATGAGCTGTAAACTCCAGCTTTACTCTCCTACTAGCAAAACGCAATTGACTTTTTTTTAGAAAACTTGCTTAGTTCATTGAATGTTCAATTCTCTAATCATTATTCGTTTGCATTTTGTGATCACCACAGGTGATGGAGATGATGAATATGGAACAGGGAGGGAAAAAGCGATGCTTGCGAAGAACACAGACAGGTCCATGGTGAAAGTAAAAAAGGGGTTGATGGTTGGGTTTTGGGATGGGGATTCTTTGTTAAATTATGTATTGGCATAAGGCATCGTTGGGATGCGATGATGTTGTACATATTTTTAAGTCAAGGGATAGTAGTTCTTCTTCTTTAGATTTGGAGAGATAATGAGTTAGAGCGGTGTTAGATTAAAATCCTTGCAATATACAATAGCGTATTTGTAATTTTAAGTTTCTTTGTTTTGTGGACACATCAACATCATGGCTCAGTTTACACCATATATGTAAATTTCCGTGTTTCTCAGAGTTCCTTCCTACCTTTACTGTTAGTTAAAGCTAATTCAGTATTCCACCATTCCTGTTTTCTGCACTTTGTACGGTAACCACCCTTTCTTTTCTTCCATATTTTCTTCTGATATACTTCATATATGCAGTTAGAATGGTAAATGGAATTGATAGTAAGGATGGAAAGTGGAAATTATCATAATAAAGTATCAAAATTGAATCGATGATATAACTAATGGAAATGCAACTAGTATAACCAAAGACTGACAAAATGTAAGAAATGCCTCCCCCCTTCTTTTTCTTCAATTTACTTACAGTTTAGGAATACCCCTTCAGGTTGACATAGCAACCTCTAGCTCAGTAGTTGATTCACTGCTTAACTACAAAAAAAAGGTCCGTCCCAATTGCCTTCGATTAAAGAATCATCTTCAAGTTACTTCCTGTGAGCATAATGTAGCAAACTGGCAGCTCGGTAGAACAATAACATGATTACTTTCAGATTGGAAACTTCGTCCTAAAAGGGATAGCCAGAAGTGCATTCCATGTCCTTCCAGGATATCATTTTCCTGCGATCCCTCCCTCTGAATGATCTCGCAACAAGCCTACCACTAACTGGTTTACACAAGCCAACATCAATCACAGAACTACTCTTCCTCTTTTCAGAAGATGGAGATGCCTCATCCATGTAATAGTCAAACAACATAGCAAGATAGTAAACTTGATGCGATAAGGTATACTTGTCTTGTTCTGGGGGTATCATCTTCAATATATGAATATTTACCTGCATGAGCAACAAGAGAATGTGAATTTTATTGCACATGCTTTGGCAAACTGCGCCCTCAAGAGGCACTTTCACTTTCAAGCAATTAGAAGAAAATACTAAGATAACTGATGGAACTCAAATGGCAAGCATGCTATTGGTATTGGTAACAATAGCAATAGGATAAGGGCCAAAACTGAAATATAGATGTGGTGATACCAAAATCACGTTTCATCACAACAAGTGCGAGCCAATAATCAACCATTCTTCATGTAATGTCATTAGATGTCTCTATGCCAAAAGAAAATAGTACAACAAATCACCAATGCAATAATTTGAGTTGCTACTTCCAAGTACCAATTGCTTACCTCAGCTTCTATAGCACGAACTTCATTCTGCCACTCAGAATAGTCCGTCTCGGAAGAATTTTCTCCAGGAGAAGAGCATAGACACAAGAAAAACATAGGAGGCCTAAGAGGGTACTCCAGACTGATCTTAACCTGAAAAAGTACAATTCAGTGTCAGGTTTCCATAGTTAACAAACAAAATAGAACTTGGATCCAGAGAAAGAAAAAAAAGGATAGAGAAAGAGAACAAAACGATGTAATTAATGATACCTTTGCTTCTAATTTCATGATCCTCCCACTTGTGTCCATTTTCCTTGTTAAAAGAAGAATATAATCCTTGATACCATATTCCACCCATGATTTTTCAGGTATTTCATAGCACTGAGTTGAAGCAAAGTTTTCAGTATCCGTCTCTACAGGCTCATCCAGATCACTATCAGTCTCCAGCAGGAAGTCAGAATCATCATCATGCTTTTTAAAACTTGGTGACTTCCCCTTACTGACTGGGGACAAAATGCTCTTTGAAATTAAAGCCAACTGCTTCGGATGGTTAAGACTAGATTCCTTTAACGGAGTAAGTTTAGCACCATTTGTGACAGAAGGAACTGAAAGCAAAGATGGAAGCTCTCCATCTTCTCTTAAACCCTCCACCTCTTCCTTGGACATACCAGATCTTCCATCCATATCAACATCCATAGGTTCTTGAACTGATTCTGTGTCAGTAACAGGTTGAGATGAAGGCTCATTAACTTTGGATCCTAAAGATGACCAACTATGTAAACAGCACAAAGGGGTATGCAAGGCCCATGGAACACTTTTACTATTTAGAGGAGGCCATTTAAGCTTCATAAGTGAATCAAGCTGTTCCCTGTAATTCAATGAAAGAATTCCAAATTTTCAACAATAAAAAGAAGGGGAAAAAACGTATACTGAAGACAAACAAGCTAAAGAGTATCCAACATAGAATGTTAAAAAATTCCAACAAGATGCATCAAACAAAAAGTTACACTAAGGCAGGGAGATAAAATTTTGAATCAAAATCCAAATATTAATGACTTTATAATCATAAAGATGCCAACAAGAACCCTAGCGCAGAAAATTATGAACCAATATTCAGATTTGACTACACTGTGGTATTCATTCCTATTTCTTTCCTACTATTTTCTTGAGGATCCAAAGTCCAAACATACAGGGCAGTGACTCACACAAGAGCCAGCTCAGATTTTTTCCTTGAGCGGATTCTTTGCACAACCGTCACCACTCGGTTTTGCTGGCGATACAATGCAAGACCAGAAAGAACAGTATTTTCACTGTATGGATTTTCATGGATATTAAGCACTGGGGAAACCTCTGGTAAGAAATCAATTCCAGCCAAATGCTGGGCCCACTTGTATGGACGTGCAGTCCTCCTTTCATCAAATGTTGCATCACCACCAACAAGGAGCTTGGCTAACTGGATATCAATCAGAACAGTCATTATTACAATGATAGGGAAAACTCTAGAAAGATTGAGAGATAGATTGAGAAAGCAAGGCATCTAATAGCAATATGAAACAAACCTGGTGAGGCAGCTCAAGGCCAGTGTCATCAGGAAATAAATTGCAAAGGATATTATTTTCAGGTCCTTCAGTTGACCCTTCAATTCCAACACATACAACATTCAATTTTAACAAGTATTCAAACTTTAATGTGATAAGTTTTGCGGATCTAGGCTCAGGTGCATCATCATCATATATGTGAAGGATAACTTTCAGAGGATGAACTTGATAGATTCCAGCCTGGTCAATAGCCTCCTTGCTTGGAACTCTCTTTGGCCGTTTTCTCCTTCTCTGGCCATCATCTTCCTCATCAGGTATATCTTCCTCCAACCTTGAGCTCTCCACACTGGTAGATAAACCTGGCCATTAACAATATCAGTGATTGATTCATATTTTTTACAAAAGAGAAACTTTAAAGTCATCTGCAACCAGAAGCCACAGCATGGTACATGCCAAGTTAACAATATAAATTAAAGTACAATATGCATGAATGGCATTAAAGGCTATCTTAAAGAAAGCACTTTCAAAGAACTAAACAGGTTTAATTATACTTACCCTCCTATGAGTTTAATTCAATGCAAGTTGGTTAATTTTGGTAGCAACCGTATTTTCAACTTAAATATTGCATATAATTTTTCACAAAACTATTAATGGGAAGCTTTATGTAAGGAAACATAATTTCACTTTGGTGTGTTGTTTGGGCTTTGGAGTAAAGATGCATAACTCACAATATCTGGGGAGCTATCGACTATGCACAAGCCACAAAATAAGACTAACACCACTAACCATTGTCCTTATTCGCTTGCTGGCGAGCGAAAGCTTGAGCATCCTTCATACTTCCTATAATTTCCATATCAATATCTTCTCCAAATGCTTCCTTCTGAGCCATGAACTGTGAATAAATCACATAGAGTGGAGGTGGAAGCAGTTCAGCAGAATGATGTTGCTTCAATTTCTTTGTATGTAAAACACCCAATTGATTCTGTACTGGCAATGATGCCTTCTTAAGGGACTTGAGGTGTGAAGGCAGGCTCGACAGAAACTTCTTCCGATTTGCTATTGTCTCCAAAAGACTCTTCTTTCGTTGTTCCAATTTCTCTAGATGCTTGCACAGCTCTTTCCGCTGAGACAATGATATACAAAGGTCTATGTTTAGAAAGCATTCATTTTTCACTAATCCCATTAAATACTGAGAGAAAGATAATAACTTCAATTCAAAATACATGATAAATTGCCCCAAACACAAATAAGGTGTTCAAAAGGTTCAAGTTTCCTATAAGATAAAAGCATTGAAGTGTAATCATTTATCAAGATTTGATTTAATTGTTAATTTACCTGAAAGAGCTCATAATTAAGCCTTTTAAGCATCAAGTTATGTGAGGTATCCTCAGATAAATGCGAGTCCTTAATATCTTCAGGAGCGTCGCGGAAAAACTCTTCCTCGGGTACAAGCTCAATATCAGGATACTTGGATTTGAAATCTTTGCAAGCTTTTATAGCTTTCAAATAATGACTCTTCTCGTACATTAAGTTGTGAAGCTGCAAAGTCGTGAAATCCACGGGCGCCTTCGCGCGTTCCGTCTCGGCTTTCACTTTGTCTTCCTCTAACAATATAGTACGATTCGCCTGGGAAAAAAAAACCCTAGATTTCAATTTATGCTTTTTTTTTTTAATTAAAAGAACTCTTTAATGACTAAATAGAAGTTTAAGAGAGATAAAGAGAAGGGAAGATGACCTGGCGGAGGGTGACGAAGTGGAGGAGCATTTCGGTGACGTATTCCCGTAGTTCGGATTTCGGTTTGTTCTCCGTTTTGATTGAGAGCATTTTTGCGACGATCTCTTCGACCGAGGCTTTGCTTTCTTTAAGCATATCGTAAGGAGATTTCTCAGGCTTGCGCGGTGGAGCTGGCAACTTCGAGTTCTCTTCCACCGCCATTTCCTCCTCTATCTCTCCGTCCTCCATCCTTCTTCTTTCCACTCTGCGGCTGCGCTCTGCTCAGCTTTAGCTACTACTTCAATCCTGCGCAGACCTCAGTTCGGTTAAACGCCGAACTCCTATTTTCTTCCTTGACTTCTTTGCAAACGCCGTCGTTTCAGCCTCGCTGAAGACACTAGAAAAGAAATTAAAGGCCGAATTGGGCCTTTAATCCAACTTCAAACCCAACATGCTAAAAGTTGGGGAAAAAATCTAATAGGAATAAATTCTCAATTTTTATTCTAAGCAACCAAAACAGCGTCGTACCGTATCCTTTGAACTTTTGACTTTTGAGGTTCTGTCTAAACGTGCTTTAAATTAAAACCCGACCGGAAAACTTCTTGTTGAAAGCGGGAGGTTTTGGGTTTAGCAGTCTGACTTCTGGCGGAATGGAGACGGTCGAAAACGAAAGCGAAACTCCGGCTATCAAAGCCTTGGGTTCTCTCTTTAAGCTCACCGAAGTCTACTTATGGTTTACTTCTCTTCTCTCTGTTTTTTGTTTATTTTATCTCTGTCTGCTAATGATTAAATTAAATTGTTGTAACTTTTGAGTGAAAGATAATATTTTAGTAAGCTTGAACTGATTCCATGCTTTCTTATGCAGGGACGATGGTGCTAGAGAGACTCGACAATCTTCTTGGTTATGGGAAAGTGAAAACACTGTAATTTCTCTTGTCTAATGCTTTTTCCCTCTTTCGTTTTAAAAGTTTTCTCTTCACCCTTTTCTCTGTTTATTTGAATGCAGAAATCATCCTGGCAAAGGGATAAGAGCCGCTCAAGCATTTTTCATACGACCAGTGGCAAGTGCTCTTCTATTTATATTGAAATTGTCTAAAGCTGTCTTGGTTTTGATTTGTTGTTTAAGTGAAATAGGATTGTGATGATGTTATGCATCTCAAGTAGTTTACTGAATCATTGCCCTTTTTCTTTTGAATGGCTTTTTTGTTTGTTCAGATTTCAGCACTTTACCAGAGGATATGGAGCTGGCTGAAGAAATGAATGCTTTGGGCCTTCCTCTTTCATTCCACACCAACAAGGAAGTAAGTTGGAATCCGCCAGTGTTTTTGTTTCTCACTATGTTTGCTGTGAAAGATATTGAACCATTGTAGGTTTTGTGAACATTTGATAAATTATCATATGTGCTTGAATTATTTGCAAATTTAGCCAAATTCATTCTTACTCTCGGTCAGCTGTAACGTGAAAAAAACCTTATTTGAAGTATTACAATGGTCAATATTTTTTTTCTGATGCCTATTGGTGATTTTAATGTTCTAGCAGACTAGGAGTGAAATGGCTAGAAGCAAAAAGAAGAGTGTACGTCGAAAGCATTCCCATAGTCATGAAGACACTGAAGAATTGCTGGAATTTTCCACAGTGAGTGAGATGGAGATTGTATCTCCTCCGACTTTTCATGATAACTCAAGCAGTTCTTTTTGTTCCATGTCAATGCTGGGTCAAAGTGAATCATCTTATCATGATATTGCAGTGGCGGTCAATGAATCCCAGGACCCTGATTATAAACAAGAAGATTCAGCAAGCCTGGCGAGGAAAATCTATGGCTCTGTCATGGAACAAAACTGTGATGGAATTTCTGACAATGTTACTAATGATGGTTTAGATTATGACATTGCACGGGTGAGTGGAACTAATTCTAAGGAAGATGAGGACATTGCAGTGAGCTCAACTAGTTTAGGTGCTGAAGTTTTACCGGAATGTTGCGTGATGGAACCAGATATTGACCATTGTAAAAATGAAGCTGATAGAAGCCTAATGGAGAATGAATGTTCTTCTGGGGCTCACTGCAATGAAAAAAGCGAGAAGCTTTGCTATGATAATGGCCCTCAGCAGCTACCTGTTTCTGAATCATATTCAACAAATTCAGATGTGCTTGATTGTGATGACAATGACCAGACATATTTTGGTGATTGGAGGGTGTACTGGGATTCGTTCTACATGAGGAACTACTTCTATAATGTCAAAACTCAAGTTTCTACATGGGACCCACCCCCAGGCATGGAAAATCTAGTATCTGATACCCTTAATGATAAGCCAAATCAAATGACTACTGAGTCCCTTCAGATATCTGTACATGAAAGTCGATTAGAAGAGCCACTATCTGATGAGCTCTTAAATGGGATCACTGCTGCTAGTTTGACAATGCCATCAATAAGCAAGAGCCTTGAGCAGGCAGGTGAATATTGTGAGATCAGCGGTAGTTGTGATGGTGAAGTTACATTAGGCTTAATTTCAGATGCCCAGGGCATTGTTGACAGGTAATTACCTTCTTTGAATGTACATAAATTTTTGGGTTTAATAAGATCTATTCTTGGCTCTGTTAAAACTATTGTATTTCTGCTTTATCTTGCAACACTGAAATTTCATATTTCACAGCTGCATTAACCTTGATAATGATTGTTGAAACGTACTTCAAAAGTTTGGTTCTCATCACAGATATGAAACATCTGCCACTTTGTTTCATGCACATGCATAAACTAAATGAATGCAAAGACAATAGATCCTAGCTACCTACAGATGCTACAAGGAGCGTTCTTAATTGTGTCATTCCAGAAGCTTCTGACATCTTAATTTTCTTGCAGCATGATCAAGATATCCACTGGAACAATTTCTGATGATGATGATGATCCTCTAGAAACTGTTACATCAGCAAAAGATCAGGCAGATACTTTGCTTGTTGCTCTCACTAGAAAAGGGAAAAAGAAAACAAGAAGACGAGCTCAGAGAAAACTGTCTAGGGATAATGAAGGTTTATAAATCTTTTTTTTTTTTCTTGCTTCCTGTTTATTGATGAAGTTTCTTGTTAATTGGATTAATCAAACACTGTTGTTTTTGTGCAATTGTTAGACTTTCATATTTTAGGTGATTTTTCCCCCTTATTGTTCTTGTAAGCAGTTTAGAGTTATTGTTTTGACAATTCATGTATGTTGCAAAGTCATTGATACCTATTTTTAGATTCATGATCCAGCTATTAATCCAGAAAATGTGAAAGTAAGAATCTCTTAAGTACTTTTGAAGGGAATCCTGAAGCAGTAAAGTGCACCAAAGATGGTTTTGGGCCTTTTTTCAGTATAATCCATTTGCTAATGAAGAATTCAGGCCATTGATGTGAACCTACCACCATAAAGGCACAATAACGAAACCTATTTATATCTTTGTCTATGTGTGTGTTTGCTTGTTTCTTCAAACACTTGTAATAGCCCATAATGATATTTGTTTTCTATTTATAGCTGCTGCATTTCTTATCCCCTGTTATATTTTATAATAACTGGTTAATTGTGATTTTTTTCCTTTCTACAGAACTCCAATTCCAAGGAATGTTTGAGGAGCATTCTGCCATTATTGGTAAATATTGGTGTCAGAGGTACCTGCTATTCTCCAGATTTGATGAGGGTATAAAAATGGATGAGGAAGGATGGTTTTCAGTCACTCCAGAGCTTATCGCTAGGCATCATGCTTCCCGTTGTGGGAATGGCATTGTAGTTGATGCTTTTACTGGAGCTGGTGGGAATGCCATTCAATTTGCCCAGAGGTGAGTATTATTGAAACTCTATCTTTCCTTGTTAATGTTGCTCGGCATGTTATGTCCGTACTTTAATTTCTTGTGCCATGTGATTTTTCAGGAGTACACATGTAATTGCTATTGATATCGATCCAAAGAAGATAGAGTATGCATATCATAATGCTGCTGTGTATGGTGTCAATGATCGGATAGATTTTGTAATGGGAGATTTTTTCATCTTGGCACCTAAATTGAAGGTACCATTTTGGCTTATTGCATATTGACAGTTTTATTTCTAATTTTACATGGCAAGTTAATCCATCCTGTACATGGACCATCCTTTCCCAAGGTTTGATCTTGAGATTTTAATGTTGATGCTTGTCCCTCAACATATGGATTTTGATATAGTATATTATACAATGAATGTGGCGCTGACTAGGAAACTCTAGATCTTATATCTCTAGTTCTTATTATTGCTTCTCTATGATGCTGAAGTCTAGGGTAGAACATAGTAATTTTCATGTGCTTTTTCTTTCTATTCCGCTTCATTTTAATAATTTTAACAGCAATGTTTCTGGTGCTGCAGGCAGACACTGTTTTCTTATCACCTCCTTGGGGGGGTCCTGATTACACCAAAGTAGAGATATATGACCTCAAGACAATGCTTAGGCCATGTGACGGGTATTACTTTTTTCTGCTGCCAAAAAGTTGTATTATGCTAATAACTAATTTCTTTGTTTGAGTACCTCTTAAAAGTTGTCTTACTTTCACTCTGATTGTACTTCTGCAGATATTTCCTGTTTAATGTTGCAAAGAAAATTGCGTGCAGAATTGTAATGTTTCTCCCTAGAAATGTAGATGTCAACCAATTGGCAGAGTTATCTCTGTCTTCAGAGCCTCCTTGGTCAGTAGAGGTAATTTTTGAATCTTGTTCATCAGTGAATTTTAAATTTTAAATTTTAATGATATGGGTACTTAGTAGGCATACCTTACAGTTAAAAACACTGTATTTGTCATATAAGATAAAGAGATTTGTGATGTTCTCACTGGAAAACTAGATATTTTATCTGTAGCTCCTATGCTCAAATCATGGTCCTCAGTCTGTAATAAGCATGATCTTCAATTGTTTCTTAGGAACAAACTTATGAATTAATTAGTTAAGTAGGAAAAAATCGGGGCCTCAAGTTTTAGGCAACTGGGTAGCTAATGAACACTAATTTTTACTGATTTTTTTATGGTGATTATGAGAATTTGTACCAATTATTCCCATTTTCCTTTTCAATTCTGTTTTTTCAGAAGTGCCTTATCTAATAGTCCAGAGTCTAGACCCTATAGTTTGTGAAGTAGTTTTACTTTCTGTGAACCTTTTATCTCGTTCTTATTGCTAAAGGAAAAAGTCTATGATCTTAGGTTGAGAAGAACTTTTTGAATGGCAAGTTGAAGGCAATAACTGCTTACTTTACGGAGACGGCAGTAAGAGGACAATAAATTGGCATTATTCGTTTGGAGTGATGGAGAATGGGGTCAGCCTTTTTGTGGATGGTAAGCCACCTGATGATATTAAATGTTGTTTTGTGGGTTTGCCTCAGCGGTCACCCAGCCCTGAGCCCCCCATTTTAGTTATGTTGAATTAAGTCATGCTGTTGTAGAAAGTAATGTAAGTTCTTTGATAATCAATTTACAAGAAACCAAACATATCTCACTGATAATGTATGTAGGTCATAGAATCCTCACCTTATGACTGAAATGGAGGAAGATGTACAGATATAATGCCATATAGAACAAAATCCATTGTATTATGCAAAAATATGACAAATAGAACTATTCTGATGGCAACAATCTTGTTTATAATCTATTTTAACCTTGTCGAATGTGTCGGTCCATCTGATTTATTGTTAGCTGAGCAGGTTTTCACCTCTTCTGTTCTTTATGCTAGTTGTAACAACCGGCCTTTCTATTCTTATTTCACTTCTGCTTCTTTCGGTCCACAATAAAGATTTTTTGTACCAGCAGCCTAAAACTATGCATAAAATGCTTCATTTAGGTAGTGGTTTGATGCAAGTCAGAAGTAGTAGTTGCATTTGCATTTGTAATTTTTGGAATCGCCATAACTTCGAGTTAGACCTTGTAGCAACCGCCAGGTCGACTGCCTTCCTTTTCATCTGAGTCCCTCGTGCGCATCCATGCGCCAGCATGACTCCTTCATTTGTCATTCACTTTTTTTTTTATTTATCTATTTTTTAGCTTTATGAACTGTCGTTTGTTATTTAATGCATGGTGATCATTGACTTCAAAAGAGTTAGAATGAGGTTCCCCCTCTTCTTGTTTGTTATCAGACTGAGATATTGACAACTTGTTAATGCAGATGAAGATTTTGACAATGGAGATTTTTAGTTAGTTAATTCATTCTTTATGCTAAATATATGCTTTTAGGGTGTTTGAGAATGTAGTTGCAACAAACAACTAGATAATCTAGTTGTATCAATTTAAGAATTGGGTTGGAAAAGAGTACTATAAAGTTTATTATTATTATTATGAGAGCATGTGCTAACAAAAAATAAAGCTGATTAGTTATGAGCAGAAAGCTTGCAAATATAAAAATGGTGTCCATCGAGTATCTCAAAAGGTTGGTCCCAATAGAAAATTGATCTCATGGATTGCTTGGGTTTGCATTTTTTGGGTTTTTTTTTTTTGGGTTATAAAAAGAAGACAAAGATCATCTTAAAGGCTAATCTAACTGGGGTCAATACCTTGAGATATACAACAAAACAAAATCTAATCAAATCAAATATGAATCCCAAAAAGAAATTTGGGTTAAAAGGACACTTGAGCTGATCTCCTTCGCCTTAGCCTTTGCCTTTGCCTTTCGAATCTTTCTAGTCCAAAAAAAGAGTTGGGTCCAGTCCTGATTGAATGGAAACAAACCTAACCTGACTGACCAATAATAATATCAATCAACCACAAACAACAACAATAGCAATAGCTTTCTTCTGTATCTGCTACAGCTCACGTGGGCAGTAAAAACTAAAAACCAAACCTGGCTATAAAGAATAGTTAAAGCTCATCAAACATGGTTCACTCTCTTATCAAAGCAATAAAATTTTACCAAATTTCATCATCTCCATTTTTTTTTTCTTCTTATCTCTGCACATCAGACCTTTCCATCAAGTGTATCCAATACAGATTGTTGAGCATGACACAATTGCTTGGCGCCCGATCACTTCCAAACCTGGCGCCCGATCACTTCCAAACCTGGCGACCGACTACTTCCATAACGCGGCGCTCGACCACTTGTGACCACAAGGAACCTGATCAATAAAGTCATCCGGCCCAAATTAGCTTCAAGGCCTAAAAGCCCATCGCCAACCAGCTGGCACCCCACACGTGACCTCCAAACGTACGACCTCACACGTGATCTCCAACGGACACCTCCACATGTGACATCGCGCGTGCGACCCGTACAAGGAGGCCCTATATATACCCACAACTCTCAAGGCTGAAGGAGGTTACACACTCTCTCTTTACACTTTTGTCTCTACATTCTCTAAAACCCTAAACCCCAAAACCAGATCTAAATCTAGATTTCTGACTTAGGCATCGGAGTAAAAACGGGGGACCCCAGCCCCGCCGCTCATAACGCCTCTTTCTTAGTGTTCTCAGGCTACATTGGAAGCTCCTCTCCACCGTCAGTGGACCGGCGACTTGGTGCCCGCAACAATTGAAATGATGGCAACTATACTTTTGTATCATCACATACAGTCGAGCGACATTGTAAGTTGGGGCGTCCGACCACTTGCGGCTCCACAGTGCCAATTGACCAAGCTCACAAAGAAGGAACAACCACAGTTTCACCAAAACTTTATCAAGCGAGAATGAAGCAATAAACCAAGGTAACCACCCGGAGATCCACGGCAACCAATAGGAAAGACCAACTTGCAGGGACAGAGTCAGGTGCAAGACAACAATCCCACTCAAAAGACAGGAGCAGCGGGGAACTAACTTAAACACCCCGGCCCACCCGCCCGATGCCTGAGTAGAAGAAGAGCCGTTTCGTTTGGTCATTTTATAACCTCCCTCACGGCTGGGGGGCAATTGTTGAGCATGACACAATTGTTTGGCGCCCGACCACTTCCAAACCTGGCGCTCGATCACTTCCAAACCTGGCGACCGACTACTTCCATAACGCGGCGCTCGACCACTTGTGACCACAAGGAACCTGATCAATAAAGTCATCCGGCCCAAATTAGCTTCAAGGCCTAAAAGCCCATCGCCAACCAGCTGGCATCCCACACGTGACCTCCAAACGTACGACCTCACATGTGATCTCCAACGGACACCTCCACATGTGACATCGCGCGTGCGACCCGTACAAGGAGGCCCTATATATACCCACAACTCTCAAGGCTGAAGGAGGTTACACACTCTCTCTCTACTCTTTACGCTTTTGTCTCTACATTCTCTAAAACCCTAAACCCCAAAACCAGATCTAAATCTAGATCTCTGACTTAGGCATCGGAGTTCAAACGGGGGACCCCAGCCCCGTCGCTCCTAACGCCTCTTTCTTAGTGTTCTCAGGCTACATTGGAAGCTCCTCTCCACCGTCAGTGGACCGGCGACTTGGTGCCCGCAACAATTGGCGCCGTCTGTGGGAATCGAACCCACCAGATTTCAAAATCTTCTCCCCCTCTTTTACTTAAAAATAAAATTTAAAAAAAAAGGAAATATACACATATGCACTACATGGTCGAGCGCCCTAAGGGCGATCGACCATGTAACCCAAAATATATGTATATATATAACAATAAAAAAAAAAGAAAAAAAAGTTCGGGCAAGAAGAAGGAAAGAAGGTGAAGAGAAGAAAGAAAGAAGGGAGAACAGAAAAAAAAGGAAAAAATGTAAAGAAGAAAGAGAAAAAGAAAGAGAGGAAAGAGAAAAGTTAAAGTAAAAAGGGGGGTGATCGAGGCGCCAGTCCCGAGAAG
>AWUE01019259.1:0-19444 GCA_001974825.2 Corchorus olitorius
AAAAAAAAGTTCGGGCAAGAAGAAGGAGAGAAGGAAAGAAGGGAGAACAGAAAAGAAAGGAAAAATGTAAAGAAGAAAGAGAAAAAGAAAGAGAGGAAAGAGAAAAGTTAAAGTAAAAAGGGGGTGATCGAGGCGCCAGTCCTGATTTCAAAATCTTCTCCCCCTCTTTTACTTAAAAATAAATTTTTTTTTTTAAAAAAGAGGAAATATACACATGCACTACATGGTCGAGCGCCCTAAGGGCGATCGACCATGTAACCCAAAATATATGTATATATATAACAATAAAAAAAAAACGTGTTACACTCGTGGGGTCGAGCGCCAGGAAAAGAGTGGGCGCTCGACCACATGAAACAAAACTAAATGAAATGATGGCAACTATACTTTTGTATCATCACATACAGTCGAGCGACATTGTAAGTTGGGGTGTCCGACCACTTGCGGCTCCACAGTGCCAATTGACCAAGCTCACAAAGAAGGAACAACCACAGCATCACCAAAACTTTATCAAGCGAGAATGAAGCAATAAACCAAGGCAACCACCCGGAGATCCACGGCAACCAATAGGAAAGACCAACTTGCAGGGACAGAGTCAGGTGCAAGACAACAATCCCACTCAAAAGACAGGAGCAGCGGGGAACTAACTTAAACACCCCGGCCCACCCGCCCGATGCCTGAGTAGAAGAAGAGCCGTTTCGTTTGGTCACTTTATAACCTCCCTCACGGCTGGGGGGCAATTGTTGAGCATGACACAATTGCTTGGCGCCCGACCACTTCCAAACCTGGCGCCCGACCACTTCCAAACCTGGCGACCGACCACTTCCAAACCTGGCGACCGACTACTTCCATAACGCGGCGCTCGACCACTTGTGACCACAAGGAACCTGATCAATAAAGTCATCCGGCCCAAATTAGCTTCAAGGCTTAAAAGCCCATCGCCAACCAGCTGGCACCCCACACGTGACCTCCAAACGTACGACCTCACACGTGATCTCCAACGGACACCTCCACATGTGACATCGCGCGTGCGACCCGTACAAGGAGGCCCTATATATACCCACAACTCTCAAGGCTGAAGGAGGTTACACACTCTCTCTCTACTCTTTACACTTTTGTCTCTACATTCTCTAAAACCCTAAACCCCAAAACCAGATCTAAATCTAGATCTCTGACTTAGGCATCGGAGTAAAAACGGGGGACCCCAGCCCCGCTGCTTCTAACGCCTCTTTCTTAGTGTTCTCAGGCTACATTGGAAGCTCCTCTCCACCGTCAGTGGACCGGCGACTTGGTGCCCGCAACACAGATATTCCATCATTTATCACCTTCATAATATATCTCTTTCATGATTCGATAGTTACATTGAGTCCCGGCTAATTTAGAATCTAGTCACATTAGATTTAATTTTCTCATTCCAAAAAAACTCAAACCAAAGACGTTTGGGTGTTGAGGGTAAAATATTAAACAAGGGCAAAGATCGTCCCTCTGGACCTTTGGGATTTGGAAGGTTGAAAACCTGTAAACAGAAGAAACACCTAGAAGTGCAGGGATGGGATCCGATATTAACACTCCAACGGTCAAATAAGTGAAGAATTCCCAAGTACGTGTGATTCAATTATTTACTAATTTTACTATTATAATTTTGTTTGAGCACTGTTACTTTCCGGTTTGACCCGCATGGCTCCAGGCTGTACAGCTGACAACCGTGTGTAGAAAATATTTTCTTGTGGGGATGGCGACGGTGAATTCTTTCCTTTCTCGAGGATTTTTATAACATTTTTTCTTTGTCTTCTGCTCTGCTACGACACATCAATTTATGTAATAAATTCCTTGACAAGCAAAGAAAGAGCAGCACAAAAATTTTGTACACGTTGATGTGGCAAAGTTCCTTGGATACCAAGAAGAGAAAGAATGAGCCACATGCAAAAAAGAAAGAAGGGAAGCTTCCTTGACAAAATTTGTAGACTGAAGAAGGGGAAAAAAAGCAGTAAAAATAGTTGACAAATATCCATGTAAGGAAGAGAAGAAGAAGAAGAAGATTATTTCTGCACAAAGTGCGGCAGTTTTGATGGGGACAAGAAACATTTGATCCACCGCCCATAACTCAATACCCAACTCTTTGCTGCTTTTCCATGAAAATACAATAAGAAAACCACATTGCAGCAACAATTTTCCCCTCGTTGACTAGGCTTCTTTTCGATGTAGTATATATATATATTATTGTTCTTATTATTATTCTGTTTCTTGAAATCATGCCCAAGACATTGCATTTCTTTGAGACAAACATGGGAGGAAGAAACAAGAAAAGTTTTTCCTTGAATAAAAAGACAATCAATCCGGTGGAAATTATGTGCTTTTGTCTTTCTTTGTAATGTGAATTTGCAACATAACATCTTAATTTAGTCAAATGATAATAATGCATCTTAATTGGATATTAGTGAAAAGTAGTAAAAGTTCAATGAGCTAATTGCGGTCACTTTTTTCACAATATTGATGTAGCTTAGGTAGCTATAAGTTTCCACCTTTTGGGGTTTTATATGATGGTCATTGTAACTAGTTATCATAAAATTGATCTAACACTTTGTTAGATTGAGTGAAAAAAAAAATTCATTAATTATTAAGTAAGATTTCTTTTGAATGAAATAAATAAACATTGAAAAAATTTATTTTCTCTTGCTTAGAATTTAATCCGACTAAGACTCCGATTTAGTTAGGACACATTAAAAATTTAATACCATACTTCTTGCTATCTTAGATGGGGTGCTCAACTGGGTCAAAGCATGCAGAGTAGAGTAATAATCAAGTTCAAGTTATATTATGACTACCCATTTATAGAGGATGAGATGTCTTTTCGGACTTAATACCATACTTCTAAAAGAAAAGAAATTGGCATTATTTTCGTTCAGGTCATATGATGGAATTTCTAATCATGTGGTCAATTTCAACTTTATTTTGATTTATTTTGTTTTCTATTCCTTTTACTTTCCATTATTATGACTACTAATTGTTATGCAAAGAATCATTATTTTTTAAATTTTATCAAGAATTTCATTCTCAAAATTTTAATTAAAGGAAAGAAAATTTAAAAGTTGACAAATCACAAATGTTGAAAGATGAGAGCTTTTTACACCAAAAAAAAAAGATGAGAGCTTTTAAAGGGTGGCGTTAGATATTAAGTTCATCCACTTTTTTGCCAAAATGGCAATTAACGGCACCGTTTTCACCTAGTAGACACCATCATTTAATGCCCCTAATTTGTCTCACACAAAAAAGAATAATCACATCTTTATCAAAAATTATTCTCTTTGAAGGTGACAACTTCCGTAATTCCTCCCACAAAACCATGCCTCAATCTCCTTTTTACCCTCATTATTAATCCTAAATAATCATAAATCCAAGGGCTTTATAGTCAATTTTTAAACAGTCAAAATTCCAGTCCAAATGCAATCAAAAGCCCGTACCGTAACATTAAAAGCAGCAAACCCACTAATACCCCAAAAAAATAAAAAAGGGATTTAAAAAAAAAAGGCTTTCGTCTTTAACCCGCCATATATATACTCCATAACAAACAGCAGAAGCAGAAAACGGAAAAGAAAGAATAATTTTTAGGAAAGAAAAATGGCCGACTGTTGAAGAACTGAAGAAAGAAGAAGTGAAGAAAATGGCGGAGCTAGGGTTTCAAGAACCGAGCTCAGTGAGATCATCAGGTTACAGAGCTCGAGATGCGAGCCCTGACTCTGTTATATTCACTTTGGAATCGAACTTTAGCCTTTTCTCGTCGGCTTCCGCTAGTGTCGATCGCTGCTCTTTCGCTTCCGATGCTCACGACCACGATTCTCTCGCTTCCGAACTCTCTTTGGTAACTTCTCAAAAGTTTTCTACTTATTTTTTGTTTGAAATTTTTAATCTCAAATTTTTCGTGCAATACTGCAATGTAGTAAGCAGAGAGCAATTTATAACAGTGTACATTGTGTTGGATCGTTGTTAATCGATTTGCATGCAATAGTTTTTAATCTGATTAAGCTTTCTCTTTTTCTAATTTAGTATATGTTTCTTTATATAATTTTGAAAAAGGGGGAAAAGGAAAAATAATGTTTTGAAATGTGATTTTTTTGCAGCATTTGGCAGCACATGAAGGAGGAGATCAGAATGAGAGTTCAAGTGGACCAGATCCAGATCCAAACAAAGCTAAAATAGTCCATAAGCACAGTCGTCTCTCCAGAAAAGGAGAAAAAGTGAAAGGTACTCTCAATATTTTCTTTCATTATTAGCTTCTTTTGAAAAAGTTAAAATTGAAACTGCACCCTAAAAATATGCTAAAAGGAAACGAATACACCCAAAAAATTATTTCAAATTCACTCACTCGTTGTCATTGTCCCCATCCTTTCTGCCTTTACCAATAATAAGCAGTTCAAAAAGAAGAAAAGGATGCAGCTCATATAGTAGAGGACGAAAATCTGCTCATAGATTCAGCGAGGAACTCATTCTCTCTTGCTCTTAAAGGTGCCTTTAGCTTTTCTTTTGAAGTTTTTATTTTAAGTTTAATATTTCGTCAAAAATGTCATGATTGTAAATTGGGGGTTTTTTTTGGTGTATTTTATTATAGAGTGTCAGGATAGGAGGACTAGATCTGATGCTTTATTGAAGAATCCTGATAAGCGAAGACAAGCTTCATTAGATCTCAATAATGTCACTGCTTCGTCTCCGCGGTTGGGGTCTATGAAGAAAAGCTCTGTTACGACACGGAAATCGGGTGCATTTCCCAGTCCCGGGACTCCTAATTATCATCATAATCATCACTCTAGTGCTGGGATGCAGAAAGGTTGGAGTTCTGAACGTGTGCCATTGCATAACAATGGTGGAAGGAGGCAGGGGAATGCTGCTGGGGTGTTGCCTTTTAACAATGGAAGGACCTTGCCTTCAAAGTGGGAAGATGCTGAGAGGTGGATTTTTAGTCCTGTTTCTGGGGATAGTGGTGTGAGGCAATCCATTGTGCATCCACAAAGAAGACCAAAATCAAAGAGTGGTCCACTTGGTCCTCCTGGAATTGCTTACTATTCACTGTACTCCCCTGCAGTTCACATGTTTGATGGGGGGCATCCTGGGAATTTCATGGCTGGTTCTCCTTTTTCAGCTGGTGTAATTTCAGCTGATGGTTTAGCAATTCATTCTCGTAGTCATGGTGGAGGATTTGCTATTCGGACTGAGCCTTGCATGGCCCGTTCTGTTAGTGTGCATGGATGCTCTGAGGTAGCAAATCCACCATCATTGCCTTCTCAAGGTACATGTCCATCTGAATGGTTCAATATTTCTAAAAAAGATGATATTATGGGCTTGGGCTTACATCAACCATCTCCACTTATTGAGTGCACTCTGAAAACTGCTAGATCAATTATGAAAACTTTTTTCTCCCTTTTCTTATGTTGTCACCCATATAGATCTAAAAATTTTATATTTGATGCATTTTCAGTAAATCACAACTCATCATTAAACCTATCTCTCAATATAGGTACTGTTGAAACATAAAAGAATCTGCCATTCCAGGCAACTTAACATGAGCCAAGTAGGATTTTGTATTTCAGGACTCCCCCCTCCCTTTTCTATTCTATCCATGATATATCAATATAGGCCATCTGCCAAATCTAAGCTTTGTTTTATCAAGAGATAGCTTGTTGTTGTTGTTATCTGATCTTTCGAATTGTTTTTGTATCAAAGATGCAGATGAAAATCATGACGCAGTCAAGGATGCAGCAACTGATATTTCTCGTACTGTCTCAAGAAGAGACATGGCAACACAAATGAGCCCACCGGGTAGCAGCAACTCGTCTCCCAAAGGAAGGCCTTCTTACTCTCCCTCAACTCCTTCTGCTCTACCTATCATGGAACTTCAGAGCATCCATCCTTCGAAATCAGAAGTGAGAGATGTGCAGGTAGATGAAAGAGTCACTATGACTAGGTGGTCGAAGAAGCATAGAGCTCGAAACAATGGGAAGAGCTCAGAAATTGTTGATGATTGGAGAAAGAGAGCTATTGACACCCGTACAACAACCTGGGATGTGACAGAGACAGGAAAGAATGTTTCCAAGTATGCCTGCTTTACCATTACATCCTGGTGTGTTAGTTTCGTAGGAATATTATAATTCATCAGAACTTTTGGAAGTGACTGCTTAGACCCTATTGTTAAATGTGCCTTAAAGCAAGGAATTAACAATGCTGTCCCTATTGATAAAAATGCTTTAAAGCAAAGAATAAACAATCCTGTCTGCCAAACACTCAAAAATCTCAGTAATAACAAGCTGGACATTTCCAATCAAACTTTCTCTGTTTGAACCTCAATTACATTCTTCCTGGAGAGAAACTTCAAATGATTGCATTACAATGCTTAACTTAGCAAAGATTATGACCTTGTGTGAGCTTCAGATGCTAGATTTTGTGGGATTCGCCTTTTGCTAATTTATAGGTCTTCATATGAAACTCCATCCAACTTATTACTTTATTGTAGCCACTAGCTAGTCCTAGCTCAACTCAGTGAATGGTTTTTCTGAATTGTTCATGTTTATCTTCAGGAATAAAAAGCTGATGAATCTGAGAGAATACTAGAAGAAATTGAAATGTTTAGATAACAGATTTGGTTATATGTATATGAACTTTATGTCTCTTTTTGCAGGGTCAAAAGAGAAGAAGCCAAAATCACGGCATGGGAGAATCTCCAGAAGGCAAAGGCTGAGGCAGCCATAAGGAAACTAGAGGTTACTTTTCTCCTTGATTACTTCCTCATCTGCAATTGAAGTAACTGTAATGAGATATTTAAGTTGATGATCAATCTTGAAATCTTGATACTGGAAAAAGAAATCTCTCCAGCAGATGTTTTTTTTTTTTTTTTTTTTTTTAATAGATGTATCTTCCATTCTTTTTGGCACCTTTAGCTTGCTCATGAAAAGATGTTATATCTATCTGGAATTGCATGTAGATAGTATTACTTGCTCTGGGAAAAATTAGTTGATCTTAATCTGAATATACTTGTTAAGTGAAAACTACTGATGAAGATAAAAAATATAGTATATAACAATTTTTGGTTAAATGCAATGGATAGCATGACCAAGTTGCTTAATTTCTTCATTACTATGTATTTCAGATGAAGCTTGAAAAGAAGAGATCATCATCAATGGATAAGATAATGAATAAACTGAGATCAGCTCAAAAGAGAGCCCAAGAAATGAGGAGTTCAATGTTAACCAATGAGGCCCACCAAGTTACAAGGACCTCACATAAGGCTATATCATTCAGAACCCGCCAGATGGGTTCATTGAGTGGTTGCTTCACCTGCCATGCTTTTTAATGCCTCGTTTAGCTATCTGTTGATTCAATGAAGCATAAAGTACCAGGTAATTTCTGCTTCAAAAAGTTGTTTCATTTCTTTCTTTTTTGCTTTATTCTTTTGATTGGAAAAAATGATGGCAAGGAGCAATAACATGAGATTCAGGAATATAGGTAGCATGATTGGTTAAAGATTTTTTTCCTTTTCTCCTCTTTTCCTGCTTGTGCGTGTGTGGAGTATCATCATTCTTACTATAGAGTTTAGACTGTCAGAAGTGAACATATTATAAATCTTCTGAAAGAATTGCAATGTACTTTAATATTTCAACATATATACACACAAGGGATGAATGAGTTTGTTAATCTCGAGAGTAATCAATGATCACTCATATAAAATGGTGAGGTTAATTATACCCATCAATAATCTATTTTTGATATATCCCAGGCAGTTCAATGCACTTGCCTAAACATTTTTGCTGTTTTCGTTGTTTAAAATGACACTTAAACATCCCATGCAAATAGACTACCTTCAAGTTTTGATTATACGGCATCTTAAACAACACATGATTGTTTTACTTGTTAATTTAGAAATGTAGAAACTAGAAAATGGAAAATGTTTCCACTTAAACCCTAAAATATTTTCTTTTTGAAATTGGAAAGAGTTCTATGCTGAAATTGTTTAATATAATCTCTTGCCAGTTTGAAGAACAAAGACCAATGGAGATGTTGGATATTGTACAGGAAGCAACTTCTATACTGACGCCAAATCGGTGTTACTGCAGTTTTTTGCTTGAACGAAGCACCACAACCTTCCATCAATGTTCCAGAATGGTGCAAGACCCCAATTGCCATGTTCTGGAACTTCCAAGATTTCCAGAATGTTTGACTAATAAAATCCTATATGCATGTATGTATGTATGTAAATCAACCTTTCAAGTTTTATTTTACCGTGGCAGTTTGCAATGGAATTGGAAATATCATTCCTCTTTTCTACCTTCTTTCCCAAAGCATTAATAGAATATCGATGAGGTCAAATTAGATGCAAATAAGCTTATGACATTTTATTATATCCCACATAATCACTCAATAATTTTACTAATCATAAGAGTCTTTATTGTTTATTGCATAACTATAAGAGTCTGAATTCCTTTTTCTGGTTACATGTGTATACGTTAATATCTATACTTAATTTTGAAACTTCTCACTGTATATATAATTATCTCGATTTAACTTGTGAGTATCAAGTCGTCTTTTTGTAATCCTCCAGGTCTTGAGTCGGAAGATACGATGAGGGCATAGATCCCAATCGGGTTGAGTTGACATAATCTTGAGGAGCATGAGCCGCTATCCCCGGAATTATTAATCCAAATCCCCTCCACAATCTCAAAACCCAGCCTTCTTTATAGTCTGGACCCTTCAAGTAAGGCAAAATGAAACCCCTAATCAGCTCCCACATTGCATTCAAGAATTTTGGTATCAACCATATCAAAGAGAAGTAATTCTTGTTTGGTTCCTCCTCCAAAACCTGCAACATTGCAATAAACCAAAAAATCATAGAAATTAGTAGTATTTTCAAAATGGGTATTTTTCAAATAAAAAATTTTGGTATCAATGGGGAACTATATATAATTACCTTTCCTTTGTAGAAGCTATTGAAGAAGAGACATGGTCCAAAATGCTTGAAATAAAGGGTCTTGTCATCAAAAGGAACCCTAGGCACCAAGTCATTGTTGTAAACATACCTGAAATATTTCACATTATATTTACTCAAATTCTCCTTCATGAACTCCCCAAACTCCTCGTCCCCAACCCTCGGTTGCCCAAACGTGTAAACCGCTTCCAATCTATTCAACAACCATTCCTCCTCATGCAAAACCAGCACAAGTGGAAACAGAATTGCCAATGCCCCTCCTAAGCTATGCCCTGTCACTATAAACTTGGCTTTCTCATTGGTTTGCAATATCTCTTTCAACTTTTCTCTCACAGTGTAGTAAGCAAATTCATGTTGGTCAGTGATTTCCTTGGGCCAACCGTCCTTCTTTTGCAGGCCTAATGCTTTCATGAAACCTCTATGGGCCTTGCCTACGTTCTTAAGCTTGTACCATGAAATGTCGACGTCGGCCTGCCAGTCATCGGCGGCAAATGGCTCGGTGCCTCGGAATGCAACCACGGTCATGTTGGGGTTGGCCTGTGTGTCTTGGAGTATGAAGCCTTGGGTTGAGTAACGTTTTTGGTAATCTGTTGAAAACATATTAATTAATTATAATTACTTGAAAACATATAATTAATTGGTATGGTAGGGGACAAATTAATTAATCAATCCTTGTTTGAAGAATTTCTCTTAATGAATTGATGGAAAATCTTAAATTAGATGCAGCACGTGATCGACTCTTTCGCCTAGAAAGTAAAATAAAAAGGATGCTTTTAATGTTGACTTTCCATTCATGGTCCATTGCTTGATGTGCTGCTTGAAGCTGTCTAATTGCTTGGTCGAAACTAGTAGTGATTTAATTAAGTAAATTTTTTCTATAATTAAACCAAGTTAGGCAAGCTAGACAAGAAAGAGACTATGAATTTCTGCGATCAAGCTAATTAGATTATCATGATTCATGTGCAGTGTGGACCAATCCAAATTATTCCTCTTTGTTTTTTATTAATATAAATGTTAAATGTGCATATCATTTTCATTAATTGTTAATTACATGTTCATATTAGATCCATTCCAGCTCTCATTAATTTCTTGTTAATTTTTAATTACAGTAAAATGTTCTAAAGTCTGAACAAATTCAGTCTTAATTAATTTATTAATAATGATAGTTGATATATATAGATAATTTTGTTTTACCCCTTCAAAAACAATAAGGTCATCATTAAAAAAGAATGAAAACATATACTGTATATATTAAAACAATTTGCAAACACGACGTACCGTTCCAGAAATTATAAAACTTCAAGAATTTCATCTGCTCCAAACAAAACAAAAAAATCACCATCATTAATTAATATTATCATTTCAATATATAATTAGGATGGAATAGTGTCTTAGTATGAAAATGATGAACTCTAATAATTTCTTGTTTGAATAAGGATGAAGTTTTACTTTTCATTGCTTACATATATATATATAAATCGTTTTTTTATTTTCATTGTCTTGTTCAAAATAATAATCAATATTAATGTGGCGTAAACGCAAACCCTAGGCTAAACAGACCTTCCAATGTTCCGTGATGTTGGTTTGAATGAAGGCTTCATTCTCGTACGAGAATTTAGAAGCCATCATAGTAAGCATAGCTTTGTATTTGGTGTCGTCGGGTTTTATGTTGTCGTCTAAGTCAATGCGACGGTCGATATGTCCCAATATAGATCTGAACTTCGCCGATGTTTTATCAGGCCACACCAATCTTCCTGCATATAGATTATATATATTGTTACCTTAAATCCATTTTTAGCGACAAAACCGATTCATATTCATGCATGCAACTAAAAGAAACTTCTAGAATTAGAAACGATCGAATAGGAACACATGGATGACAAACCTGTAAAAAGATTTACTAGGAGCTTGAAAAAACCGCCGTTTTCTGATAGAAGATTTAGCCACGTTTCGACCACATTCCCGAGAATGGCGAGAGGTCTTCTCACTAGAAGCAAGAGTTTCTGAGCAACAATGGAGACGAAGATGAGCCATCTGCGACGAAAATTCTTAAGGTCGTACCCTTGAGGACAATCAATGAATTTTCCTTTTTCCAACTGATCAGAAGAAAAAAGTAGGCGAAAAAGATCGAAGAAGCTTGCTTCTTCGGGTTTGAGTAGCAAATACTCGTCGCAAAAATCATTCTCACCACTATCATCACTAGCCATGGCTTAGAAGCCAAATATTAACTATGGAAGAATATAAAGATCAGTTGCTGCGTCAACGTCTGAAAGTGAAAATGAATGCAGGAAGTAGCAATGGAGGTGAATTATATTTATATTAAGGGTTAACTAGATGTTATCTTAAATTAAGAAAGACCTCTAGCACAAGCAAGGAGACCACTATAGAGAATTAGAAATGCTTGATTGATCTTCTTTCCAGCTTTGTTGGCTCTGTGTCTATAATTAATATTGTTAATTAGATAGTAAGTTTTTTGCTTAAACGAATCAGGAGTTAACAGTTGTATATTACTCTGACTTTTTCAAGTAGTTTACTAAAAGAAAAGAGTTCTTATGTTAATCAATATATTATAATTATACTATATTAATATAAGCTTATAATTATTAAATACTATTCTTTTCAGTTTGACTAGCAAATTAATTAACATCCATCGGAATTCAATAATAATATTAAAAAAGTAACCTCCATAATATCTGGCTCAATGGTAGGTGTATCCTGACTGATATACCATTAGGTCGTTTCAAATTCCACATCATGGGTTTTGTGTCGCCTTATATGTATGTGTGGACTTTGTACCCCTTTGTGGGTTTGTTAGCTTTTTATGAATTCCAAAATTGCTAATTACATATATCATGAACTTGTAAAAAAGAGACAAATTAAACATTTCGGATGAAAATTGGTTAAATATTGTTGACAATCAAACAAAAATTAGCTCTTTTTTACGGAAATTGATATGCTTCCGATAATTTTTGTTCCATTCCCGTCCGATTGCTAACTGAATTTAATCAATTTCCATCCAAAATGCTTAATTTATCCATTTTCTATAAGTTCGAGTGTGCAATTGGTAATTTTGAAAGTAAAAGATTAATTTGTCCCCTTTTTATAAGTTTAGGGACCAAAATGTCTATTAAGTCGTTACAATTTTATCATATTTCTTTTTCCTTTTTAACATTTCTGAAAGTTTTTTTTTCTTTTAATTTGTGCGCATTTAGACATGTAAAATCATGTATAATAATTTCCTAATAAGAATATTCATATACTACAATGGTTTTAATTCGTATCTTCCCAAATTAATAAAAAAAAAGTTTTTCTTTTTGGGGCCAAAAAAGAGTATGAGGTTGAAACTTTGTTTAAAATTAAAAATAAGGTGAATGGAAATGTAGTATTTTGTTACTAAAATAACATAAATAAGCGATATGCATCATCACTCTGTCACCACTAGGTCAGTAGGTCCATTGTCTCATTTTTTGCGTTTCCCTCTCCAATATTGTTCAAAGGATATATGAAAATCCAATGCGGATCCAAGCCAGAATTCTTTAATTTGTTTTTTCCCCCTTCTTTCCGTTTTAAGATTTTCTGGTGAAATTCAATTAGGAATTTCTGGTGTCAAGATGTGTTTGGTCGACGCAATTGAGAAGTGAACCATTCAATTAGATTTACATACAATATTGGAAATTCTATTTAACTATAGTAGATTAAACGTTCAAAAAGAAATATGGTTTGGAAAGAAAATTATGCTTAATTACCCATCATTTTCAAGTTGAAGTGCTTTCCATGCCATTAAGAGATAAGATAAAAGATTAATTTGTCATATAAGAAATCCGCTCTCTACTACTTTTATTGTTTTGTTTTCTTTACTCCATTTTGTTCTGATTTGACAAATCTGCCTATCTATTAGATTGGGATCTATTATCATATTTGGATAATTCCTTGTTTGAGTTTCCATTAATTAATACAAGCAGGGCGGCCTGCGTTTGCGCTGCAGTTATCTTTTTATTAGGACTATATTTTTTTGTAGTTGTTTAAGTCGATTAGTAAGAAGATATTGCATTGGCTGTAATTAGTTAATCAGCTAGGAGAAACTCACACATCCAAACAAATAATTCCCATATATAAAGCAAAACACATGAGCTTTCCTTCATTTTAAAAGTGTATTACCTAAATTCTACTTCATCTCTAGGTAATTTATCAAAATAAATCAAAATAAAACTAATATTCTATTCCTTCATCTCTAGATAATTCATCACAATAAAACTAATATTAATTGTTGTTTGAAATGTATGTTGATTATCTAAAAAAAATCGTATGCTGCGGTCATTTTTTTAATCTTGATTGCAATTGTTAAATTAATGAACTCGCGTAGGTGGAAGAATTTGGCTTCTACATAAGGAATGCCTAATTTTTTGTAGTCAAGGATATGTATAGTTGTCGTAGAAAAATTGAATTAGTTGAGAGCATTTGCGGGAACATATGTAATTTACAGAATGCTTCACAAAATGATTGTACTTAGCAATGGCTAACCGTGCATTTGGAAATGTGCATAAGCAACTAATAGAAACCTCAATAAAAAGGAAGTCGAATGATAAATAAAAAAAACTTTTTGTAAAACAAAAGAGAAATAAGGAAATGTTAAATTTAAGTATCAAATAATATAATCAACAAATAAATCCATATTTACCTCAAAATGTTGCGGTGAGAAGTGAAAGTTTCCCACTTTGGTTATGTCATCCTAAGGCGCTGCTAAATTAAATGGAAGGATCTTATCAACGTCGACCTAAAAATTTTTAAAAATAGAACGGAGTCCATGTGAAACCAATTCAGAGAAATATTAGGGAAGAAAAAACTCACCCAAATAAAAATGAAGACGAAAGGAAAACGGAACTGGAATGTCAATAGTTTACCCATGAATCAACTATTATTGCAGATACATTTATAGCACCAATCCTTTGGAATTCCGGCAGAGGAGTTGAACCGGTAAATCCTAATATCCACACACAATTAATATATAATTAATTAAAACACACTTAATCATAAATATAGAAATAGTAAATTACAAAAAAGGGCAGCAGGAAAAGTAAGGGAGGTAATTCATCGAGGGCCTTTTTAGTTAGTCACCCGAAAAGTGTGAAAAGACAAAAAAAAACCAAATAGAGACACCACATTAATCCTCAATTTGGCCTTTAAGTAATTTCCATTGTCACTAAAAATAATATATATATATATATATATATATATAGTATATATTGGAGAAGAAATGAAATTGAAATGGGAGACGACAAGGATGGTGAGTATACACTTATATGCCATGCATTCTAATTAATTATTGGCATATGATGAAGTAATATTTAAGCAATTCTCGATCGAATAATAATTCCAATATAAAAATTCTTTTGCTTTTTTTTTTCTTTTAGTTTAACCAAAAGTATCCCCAAATCTTACTGTGTCAAAACTAATCATTTATTTTATCTAAAATCACCAAACATTAAAATTCTCTCAACAAATTCGTTTATAGAAATCAAACTTATGTTAGCTCGCATTTACACTCTTAATTGTTTTAAAGTTGATGATAAAGCTCATCTTGTTCTTTCTATTAAAAAAAAAAAAAGCTCATCTTGTTCATGATTTCATGTTAAAATGATTTTGGACTGTAGATTTGTCCTGGGCTCGCGATGGATGGGCTCCATGGTTTGAATGAACAAAGCGCAAGATGAGTAATTTTGAGTATGGGCGCAAGCC
Source organism: Corchorus olitorius (assembly GCA_001974825.2). Lineage (NCBI taxonomy): Eukaryota > Viridiplantae > Streptophyta > Magnoliopsida > Malvales > Malvaceae > Corchorus > Corchorus olitorius. Next base: position 14,702 of record AWUE01019259.1, read on the forward strand.
CAATTTAATTAGGAGAAACATAGAAACCCAATTTAAATTGTAATTGGCCCATAACAATTTTATCCATACAATTAATTTCTTCTCACTATTTTTTCTTCATCTCTCATTACGATCATTTTCTCTTTTTTTTTAGAAATAAACTTTTTGATTAATTTTTTAAAGAGATTGAAATTACAAACACACAGCAGGATCCGTACACTGCTACATAATTAGCTATATTATCTGAAATGCTAATCTATGAGCCAACAAACCCCTTCCCCAACACCAACAAGGGGTTGGATCAAGTGGTAAGCGGTTTGTTCCAGCTTAATCACCTCTCAGATTCGAGACCTTGCGTACGCAGTTGCCTCTGTTGGGAGACTCACCCACCATAACTAGATGCGTAACGCGGGTGGGATCCGGATTATTTACCCGGTATACCGAATGGGATACCAAAAAAAAAACCCCTTCCGCTCTCGAGCCTAGAAACTACAAACTCTACATACAAACAAATTACAAATTACAAATTAAATTCACATTCCGTGAGAGTTATAATCAGGTGCGTGACGCGGGTCGGATCTGGATTATTTCCCCGATATACCAGATGGGATACCAAAAAAAAAAACTCCTTCCGCTCTCGAACCTAGAAACTACAAACTCTACCTACAAACAAATTACAAATTAAATTCACATTCCGTGAGAGTTGAACCCAAAATCTCATGGTTCAAGTATGCTGGAACTAAGAGTTCAGTATTAACATTACAATCATTTTTTTTGTCTTTCCTTTTTTTAATACTAACATTTATCAGATGGTATGAAATAAATTAACACAATTTGTTGCAGATGGAGTTGGTCCACAATTGAATTCTTAGAATTGATAGAACAATTTTTCAAAAATAAAAGGAAAAATGGACTCATCATCATTTTCATTTTGAGGAAAACTTATCATCAAAGTTAAATAAAAAAAATGGCTGGTTGATCATGTCCACCGAAAAGGATATATACACATTTATAAATCTTTGGACCACCCATGGATCATTGTAGAGAGTCAAAATAATAAAAAAGAAGAAGGTGATCAAAAAGTTTTGACTCACGTTCTTTTTTCCTCCCTAGATGTGAAGGAATATTAATAAAATTCACCATTATATATATATATATATATTATATATATATATATCTTGAAATTTTCTCATGAAATAATCTAAAGGTTTCAAGCATATTGAAGTTTTGCTTTCAAATTTTCTGCTAGAAACAGCTTTGGGACAAATTTTCCATGATTCTTCTAAGAATACATCCCACCCTTCAAATAGGACAAATTGAAAAAGAATGTTGTCCCAAGAGATATATAGATTTAGATTGTGTTCTTGTTCTTTAGATAGGGGACCTCTTTTTAAAATTTTCCTCACTAAAATCTCATCCGACCAACCAACAAACATATATTTTTAATGTTTTATTTTTCTAACAATATATACCCTTTTCTTTTTGGTTGGGGCATATTTCATTTTATCATCACCAAAAATTTACAAAAATAACATTTTGTTTTATATTATCTTCTCCTTCATTGGGTCTTCTGCAGGATAGAACAATGTCACTGTCTCTGGAAAGCTAAGTTCTCCTTTTTTGGGGAGGTTAGGTCTTAAAGCAATTAGAACAAGGGTCAACGAATCTGTAAATTTTGCAGCAAGAAGATAACCAATTCCCATCCTATGAACGATATTGTTGTGTTTTGTAGTTAGTTTTGAACTAGTTGGGTGAGCTGTGTTTTATCTCTTGGTACTCTAGTCAAAGTTATGCCTAGTCTTAATGGCAGTTCATTTTCCCCTGTTTCTTTTTTTTATTAGTATTCCAATTCCTGTTAATTAGTGCTGGACCCTGTAATGTGTAGATGATGATTTTTGGTCAAGCTTATAATATATGATTTTAATTATATATTATCAAATATTAACATGGTTAACACATATAATAATAATTGGGTTAGATTTTGAACGCGTGGCAGGGTTCATTGTCTAGTCTATTGGGATGTGCAGGGGAGTTGGCTTGGAGGCTCAGGCTAGGAGGCAAGTTGGGAGTACTACTCTCAACCTTTTCCTGAAGGGAGTGACGTGTTCCTACCCTACCCACCAAATACTAAAGCCATGAGTACCAACCAAAGGCATACCGTAAACACCCATCAAAGGTATACCATAAACACACCCACCAAATATTATACCCATGAGCGGTTACCTTATAAATCCACATTCTTGAAAAAAAAAAAACCACATTCTTGAAATAAGAACGTGGGGGCAGTTACTTAACAAAATCAAGGGTATAAATAAGACCCTTAGACAACTGAGAAAAGGTTAATCATTCTTCCATTATTCACATTATACAGAGACTTTGCTCTCAAAAATCTCTCACACACAACAGAACCTAGCAACACTGTAGCAACCACCACATACACCGCCTGCCACCGCGCTCTCACCCTCAAGGAACTGCTCCGGCCTTCCTCCCTGCCACCTCTTGTGGATCCTTATCTGTTTGTGACGTTGCCTCACTCTACATCTCAGAACTCTTGTTTACATTTTGGCGACTCCGCTGGGGAGGAATGATCACAAAAGGTAAGTTACGGTGGAAAGCACCGCTGTGAGCAGCCATGAGTGAGGATAACAATGACGCTACTCCTCTACCATATTTTGTTGAGCTGATGAATTTGACTAAGTCTAACGATCAGAGGACAAGTGAGAGAATAGCTTTCATGGAGAAGTCAAATGCCATAATGGAGGAGCGCATAATGCAGTTAACTCGAGCACTTAATGGAAGTAATGGTAAGAACCTTGAAATTCCCACCGCTGCTAATGGTGGAGATCTGTCAGAGGCGAGCAATGGTGGACGTGCTGTTGAAGGTACTCTCAAGGAAACACCACCACCTTTTAATTCGGCTCCCATACCTGTGGATAATGATACTGAGTATGTTACAAAGTAGCAGCTCGAAAAGATTTTCCAGAAAAGGAATGCTACCAGCTCTGAGTTTGACTTGAAGCTTCGTTACCCTCAAGACGTTGCAACAAAGCCATACCCCAAGAACTATGTTAGTCCAAAGTTCAAGCAGTTTGATAGAAAGTCTGGGGATGCCAAAGAGCATGTGATGAAGTTTGTGGAGACACTTGGAGTTGCTGGTTTGGATGATGATTTGAAGTTGAAAGAATTTTCTAATTCTTTGACAGGGAAGGCTTACACCTGGTATGTGAATCTCACTCCAGGGTCTGTTCAGTCTTGGGGCCACATGCGCACCCTCTTTGGGGAAAAATTCTTCTCCACACAGGAGAGAATAACACTAATTGACTTAGGGAAAGAATATCAAAGGCGTGGGGAGGATCTCATGGTCTACATCCAGCGCTTCAGGGAGAGAGTGTTGGATATTCATGAGTAGCATGATGAGAAGGTGCTGGTGAAAGTGTGTATTCAAGGGATGTTTGATGAATACAGAGTTCACTTAGAGAATTTTTACTTGCATACATTCGCTGTGTTAGTAGAAGCTGCAAGAAGGACCAACAACACAGTGATGAGACAAAGGGAGGCGCAACAGAGGTATAAAAAGAATTCCTCGACAGTTCATGCGGTCCAAGGTGGAGATAGAAAGGAGGGGAAGCGTCCCAAGAGGGACTTCCAAGGTGGAGATAATCGCAGAGATGACGCACCACCTTTCCCTGTGCCTGTGGATCGAGTGCGTGCTCTCCTGCAACAATGGATAGCAAATGGGCAGATTAATCTTCCCTTTGTGTCACAAATTCCAACTGCTCAAGAGAAAACAGACCCGAAGTACTGTGACTACCATTCGTAGGGTGAATCACCCCTTTGCTGAGTGCAGAAACATGAGGAGGCTCTTGGATAGGAAAGTGAGAAATGAGGAAGTCGTGGTTGACAACAGGGGAGTCAGAAATAACCCTCTACCTGCACATGGGGGTAATGTTGCTGCAATCATACACTCAGTCCATGATGAGCAGCACACCGAGGAGGAAGATGATGTGCGTGTCGCTGTTTATGTGACTGCAACCATAGTAACTTCATTGCTAAGGACTCCAAATGTGAGAAATTTCTTTGATCAACTGGGATTCTCTGAGGATGCAAGGAAGGAGGCAGCTGAGGCACTAGTACATATAGGAAATAAGTACCATGGTGAGGGTGGTTTGGTAACTCAAGTATGAAAATGATGAGTCGTGCTTATAAGAGCGCTATTGTGTTTACTGAGGCGGACATGTGTACACCGAACCCCAGTCATAACAAACCTCTCTACGTGGAGAGTACTATTAATGGTGTGAAGATAAGGAGAACTTTTGTTGATGATGGATAAGGGGTGAACCTCATGCTCTTTCTATGATGTATACCCTTGAAATTGATAGTAAAACTCTGCGCCACCCCATGACACTTAGCTCCTTTACTAACGAAGAAGTTCGCACCTTTGGGTATGTCACAGTTAATTTCAAGCTGGGTAATATTCAGGAGCAGACCATTTTCCATGTGATTGATGCGGATGTGCATATCATGTTTTGCTGGGAAGGAAATGTTTGAACCATCATTATCTGATTTGTTCCAATATGCATCACTGCATTAAGGGGTTTTGGCAGGGTAAGGAAGTCTTCATTCCATCTACCAAGGCTCCTTTTGAGAAAAATGAGGTGAGGTATGCTGAGACTTCTTTCTTTGACGAAGTAGCAGATGAAGGTGAGGGAATGCTCTCTAGACCCGTAGGGCTGAGATTACCACGTTGAGAAGAGTATGCCAAAG
>AWUE01019261.1:0-12034 GCA_001974825.2 Corchorus olitorius
CTGAAGCCAGGAGTAATCCGTATGTTGCCGATTTTTCAAGGAGAGCCTCAAGAGAATCCTCATGAGCATCTGCAAGTTTTCTTCATCAAGTGTGCTGCAATCACTGGGATGCCTGAAGAACAAGCTAAACTTCGAACTTTTCCACTCACTCTTGAAGGAAAAGCAAGGAGCTGGTTTGTGAGCCTAACACCAAAATCCATAACTTCGTGGAAGGAATTGGAGACAACATTCTTAAACAAGTATTTTCCAGAAGCGAAGCGAGCTGTTGTCAGAAAAAGAAATCAGTTCTTATCAACAATCACCTGATGAGAAGTGGCATCAATACTGGGAGAGATATAATGGGATTTGTGCGAGTTGCCCCTATCACAACTTGAGTGAAACACTTCTAATTCAGAATTTTTATGATGGACTTCTCTGTGAAGATCGAACATATATTGACTCTGCAAGCGGAGGAAGCCTTACACTCAAAACACCTGAAGAAGCAAGGAAGCTGCTCAACACCATGACAGAAAACATCCATCAGTTCTCTATAAAGGAAGATTTATCATCCAAAGGATCAGAATCAAATTTGGAGATGAAGGAATTTATGGATAGCACTAAAAACGCCATATCCTCATTGACTGCTCAATTTGGAAGTCTAGCAAAGATGTTTACCGACTACATAAGTATCCAGCAAGCTTTTATTCAAAATCGTTCATATGCACCGCAAAGATATGTGAATGAAAATACAAGAGGATACGGAATCAAGCCTATGGAGGAAATTCAACCGTGGCAAGCACAAGACATGGAATTACCTGACATACCACTCCCACCTGCGTTTTCACTGCCTCCAGCGCCTGCTTACTCTGCCGAACCACCACCAGTTGCTGTACCTGAAAGTCAAGTAACCAGAGAAGAGGAGACTCCAGTCGAACCCAAGAAGAAGCAATCTACTTCATCACCAAGAGCTTCTCGACCTAAATCAAGATTCGAAGGGATGAAGAAGATGGAGACCATTTACGGTCCACCACCGTTTCCTCAAAGGTTTGCACAACCACTCAATTCACTTCGAAATTTAGAGGTAAATATTCCTTTGCTTAATGAAGTAGAAAGAGTGCCCAGATACGCTTCTTTTCTTAAGGAATTATGCACTGCTAAAATAAAATTTTCTGAAAAATATGCCTGCATGAATGAAAATATATCTGCTGCTTATCAGAGAAAATTGCATCATAAAAGTAAAAACTTAGGATCCTTTTCAATTCCTTGTAAAATTTAAAAAGAAAAGATAGAAAGAGCTATGTGTGAGTTTGGATCTTCAATTAATATAATGCCTTTTTCTATCTATTCCCAATTGAAAATAGAACATATGACTGAAACTGATCTCACTGTGCAATTTGCTGACAGAACTAACATTAAACCTGAAGGTTTAGTTGAGAATGTTTTAGTGCAGATAGGAGACTTTGTTTTTCCTGCAGATTTCTATGTCCTGAAGATGAGTGAAGATGATCTTCATCTACCGCACCTGCCGTTGCTGCTAGGGAGGCCGCTCCTTTCAACAGCCAGCGCAAATTTTGACATGAAAGATGGAAAACTCAGCATGAAATTTGATGGTGAAGCCATTGAATTTGATATAAATGAAGCCATGAAAACTCCTTCCGAAATCCATTCCATCTGTGCAATTGATGCAATTGAAGCTTGCTCTGAACAAGTTCAGTCACTTCAATGTGAAGATGAGCTTGAACTAGTTCTTGCAAAAAGCCTGGACGAAGAAGAAATCAAAGAAGCAGAAATCTTGACGCCAGAAGATGTAGCTGCAACCATCAGAGAATTGGAGACGTTACCTGCGGTTGAAGAAAAAGCATCAATTTCCTACATCAGTTTGGAGCCAACGCCAACACCCCTACCATCCATCATTCAACCACCTGAAGTCAAGCTTAAACAACTACCTGAAGGCCTGAAATATGCTTTCCTCGGAGACAAAGAGACTCTACCCGTTGTTATTTCAAGTAAATTGAATAATTTACAAGAAGAATAACTCATCAGAGTTTTGAAAGAATACAAGGAAGCCATCGGATGGACTGTTGCTGATATCAAAGGAATAAGTCCTACTGTGTGCATGCATAGAATTCGACTTGAAGATGATGCAGTTCCTGTTAGACAACCACAAAGAAGACTCAATCCGAACCTTGCTGAAGTCGTCAAGGAGGAAGTGCTTAAATTACTTGGAGCCGGTCTCATTTATGCTATATCAGATAGTAAATGGGTCAGCCCTGTTCAAGTAGTACCTAAGAAGTCTGGATTCACCATCGTGGAAAACAAAGATGGAGAGCTAGTTCCTCAAAGACTGCAAAATGGATGGAGAGTATGCATCGACTACAGAAAGCTGAACTCTGCTACAAGGAAGGACCACTTCCTATTGCCATTCATCAACCAGATGCTGGAGAGATTAGCCTGCAAAGCCTACTATTGTTTTCTGGATGGATATTCAGGATACTTCCAGATTCCAATAGCACCTGAAGACCAAGAGAAGACCACCTTCACATGCCCATTCGGTACGTATGCCTATACAAGAATGCCTTTTGGTTTATGCAATGCACCTGCAACTTTTCAAAGATGTATGATGAGCATTTTTCAAGATTATGTGGGGGACAAGATGGAAGTGTTCATGGACGATTTCACTGTCTATGGAGATAACTTCAATCAATGCCTTCATAACCTAAAGATCATCCTAAAAAGGCGTGTTGAAACCAAATTGGTGTTAAATGCCGAGAAGTGCCACTTCATGGCAGAACAAGGCATCATTCTAGGTCATGTAATATCCAAAGAAGGGATGCAAGTCGACAAAGCCAAAGTTGATGTAGTTCAGAACCTGCCATACCCAACATGTGTCAAGGATATCCGATCATTCTTAGGCCATGCTGGATTCTACAGAAGATTCATCAAGGATTTCTCAAAGATTTCGGCACTGATGTGTAGACTACTTCAGAAAGATGTAGAGTTCGAGTTTGGAGATGACTACAAAGAAGCGTTCGACAAATTGAAGACTGCCCTCACCACCACTCCGATTGTGAAGCCACCAAATTGGAAACTACCATTCGAAGTAATGTGTGACGCAAGTGACGTCGCCATTGGAGCTGTTCTAGCTCAGAGAGTAGACAAGGTACCTAATGTTATCTACTATGCTTCAAGAACTCTGGATGCTGCTCAGAAGAATTACACCACCACGGAAAAAGAAATGCTTGCCGTTGTCTTTGCTTTGGAGAAGTTTCGTTCATACATCCTGGGATCCAAGGTGATAATCTATTCCGATCATGCTGCACTGAGATATCTAATGGCGAAGAAAGATGCAAAGGCTAGGCTTATGCGATGGCTATTGCTCTTTCAAGAATTTGATATCGAAATTAAGGACAAGAAAGGAGCAGAAAATGTTGTAGCTGATCATCTAAGCAGAATTGAAAGCAACAACGAAGAGACTGCAATCAATGAAGCGCTACCTTTTGAAGACTTGTTCGCCGTTTCTCAACTTCCATGGTATGCAGACATTGTTAATTTCTTGGTCATTAGACGTCTACCTTCGGATCTAAGCAAAGGGAAGAAATTGAAGATCATCAGTGATGCCAAGTATTATCTCTGGGATGACCCATATCTATGGAGATGTGGTTCTGATCAAGTAATGAGAAGATGCATTCCTGATAATGAAATTCAATCAGTCCTGAAGTTCAGCCATACTGACGAAAGCGGAGGCCATTTTGGACACAAGAAGACAGCAAGAAAGATCTTGGATTGCGGATTTTACTGGACAACAATCTTTCAAGATTCTTATGAATATTGTAAGACTTGTCCATGCTGCCAGAAAGTGGGAAGTATTTCGAGAAGAAATCAAATGATTCAAACTCCAGTATACGTTGTTGAAGTCTTCGACGTATGGGGAATTGATTTCATGGGACCTTTCCCTCCATCAGAAAAGAAATATTATATCCTTTTAGCCGTGGACTATGTTTCCAATGGATTGAAGCAGTTGCTACTGAAAAGGACGACGCAAGAACAGTGGTTAAATTTATAAAGAATAACATTCTTCATAGATTTGGCATACCAAGAGCCCTCATCAGTGATCGTGGGACTCACTTCTGCAACAAAATTGTACAAGCCTTAGTTGAAAAATATGGAGTAAGCCATAAGGTATCTACTTCATATCATCCTCAAACCAATGGTCAAGCCGAGATATCCAACCGTCAAGTGAAGCTGATTCTGGAGAAAGCAGTCAATGTTCAGAGAAAAGATTGGAGTATGCGACTAGGAGATGCTCTATGGGCATATCAAACAGCCTATAAGACACCCCTAGGTATGTCCCCATACAGAATTGTGTTTGGAAAACTATGCCATCTACCTGTGGAGATAGAACACAAAGCTTGGTGGGCAGTGAAGCAATGCAATCTTAACTTCGACGAAGCTGGAATTCAAAGGATGCTGCATTAACAAGAACTTGAAGAAATTAGGAATGAAGCCTATGAAAATTCAAGGATTTACAAGGAGAAAATGAAAGCTTTTAATGACTAGAAGATATTAAGGAGATCATTCCATGAAGGACAAAAGGTTTTACTGTTCGTAGGACAAATAAAAGGTTTTCCTGGAAAGCTAAGATCAAGATGGTCTGGACCTTTTGAGATAAAAAGAGTATATCCAAATGGATCGGTGGAAATCTATAGTCCAACTACCAAGACGCAATTCAAAGTTAATGGACAAAGATTAAAACCATTCTTTGAACCTTTTCCCATAGGATGGATTGAGGAAATTATCATCAATAGAATTCCGCGGAGAATGGCCATAAGCAGGTTTTCTGTTCGTTGTCTGCAACTATTGGTCTAACCAACATCTTTAACTCTGGAGGAAGAATTCAAGAATTGGATTACGAGGAGGCTGCTCAGAACTAGGCGATAGAACTCCTGTCCATAAGGCTAGGAAGAAAGCGGGAGTACATCTTCCAACTTAGGGAAATTGAAGAAAAGAGGAAGTCAAGTTAATGACTTTAAACAAGCGCTTGTTGGGAGGCAACCCAATAGTTTTAATTTCTAACTTAATTTATTTTGCAGAGTTAAAGAATTTTTTCCATTTAATTGGAAGAAAAACAAAATTTTAGGAGCTAAGCACCAAGCTCGGACCATGCATGACTACGCATGGCCGGCTATGGCTTGGTGGCACCCGGACATGACTAGGCCATAGCCCGGTCATGACTCGGCCATGCCCCGCGTCAGGCCGAGCCATACCTCGCGAAGACCGGCCCACACCAGGACACAGCTCGGCAATCACCAAGCCATGCCGAGGCAGGCACCAGCCATGCCGAGGCCATGGCCCGGGCAGCCATTGAGCCATCCGAGCTAAGGCCGGACATGCCAGGCACCTCACCCAGCCATGCCGCACTCCAGCACCGAGCCATGCCGCACGAGGACCGCGCCAGCGCATAGCACCAGCAGGCCCCCGCGCGCCACACGCCAGGCCACTGCTGCCCCGCTCCGTCCGCGCACAAGGCTGCTGCCTTAGTGTCGCAGCACCTTCCTCCTCTCATGCGCACTCCGCCTCCAAATAGGATTGTGAATCCTAATCAACTTGGATGATGACAACCTTTTTCAACTAGGTAATGGACTCCTAATCCAGGTATGATTCTTAACTTTTTACTCTAATTTAAATCTCTTAGGAATAGGATTTGATCACTATATAAAGGCACCTCTACCTCCTCTTTAATTCATCAAATCACAAGAGCTTGGAGAAATTTTTCGGAAAAGAGCAAGGGAATGATTATTGCTTCTGATTCTGAATCTAGTGATGCTTCTTGTGATAAGAAAGAGGAAGAAGAGGTTAACCAAGAAAAAGAGGCTGAGGAAGAGCTTCATCCTTTCCTTGTTCGATGCAACGAGATTAGTGATCAGATTACTAGCTTAAGAGATGATTTTAATAACATAATTGGGAATTTGGATGACCTTTTCAATTTATTGGAGAAAGCTATTCATAAACCAATTTAGGTTTAGATTTCAATTTCTTGTTTTTAGATTTAAGATTTATTTTTTATGCATCTTAGGATTAGTTATCTAGTTTATGCTTTAATTTTAATTTTTCTTTATCTTATGTCTTTATTTTTCAAGTTTCATTAATAAACTATCTTTCCAGTTTTATTTTTCTATCACCTTAATTTTCTATTGCCTTTTTGTTTGAGTAATTCTCTTCATCAAGCCGCCAGGTATGTTTTCATGAACCTTAACACTTTATTTTTGGTAAGATATTGCATGAATTGTTTGCTTTTACATTGGGGACAATGTGAATTTTAAGTGTGGGGGTGATTACTTGATAGGTTTAGGTTTATTGCTTGAATAATTGAGTCATATGCTAATTATTATTTGCATGAGAACCTAGGATAGAAAATTGATTGTTTTTGGATTGATTAATCCTCAATTTTTCAAAATTAATTTTCGACATAAAATTTAATTTTTGATGCTAAAATTTTGATTTTCTCAAAACTTTTTGAATTTTTCATGCATAAATTGATTAATTGATTTGATTATGATTGATGAATGCTTAGAAATTTAATAATGTTTGATTTATTGATTGAGTTATAGCATGTTGTTTGATTTCTTAGAAGGTATAATTGAAGTTTGTGATATGATCTTATTTATTAATTGCTTCTATGATTATCTATTTCTAGAACTTGTGTTCAATCTTGATTGAAGTTATGATTGAGAAAGTATGTTATTGGTATATGTCAAGAATAAGTGTGGGGGACTACTTATAAAGAGGGTAATTAAAAAAAAATTGTTTTTAAAAAAGAAGTGCTCTCATGACAAGAGGAGAAGAGGTATTTCTGTATAAAAAAAAATCCATTGTTGTCACTCTTTTCTTTAAACAAAAGGAGTTAGTAACCCTTGGAAAGAGGATAAGAGGCATGGAATTGCAGAAATATTGTCCCTCTGAAAAAATAAAAGAAGGAGTCCTTCTAGAGTGCTAGTAGCCTCAAAAATGGGAGTTAGTAACCCCTAAAGCATGAACACTTCGAGGTTGGTAACCTCAATTTTCTAAAAAACAATTACCCTCAAAAATTTATTATAACCCACAATGACCCTTGATGTATATCTATGGCACTACAATCTTTTGAATAATGAAGAAAGAGAGGAAAACATAAGCCTATAGAAAGTGAAAAATAGTAAGTGATTAAAACTATTTTGATTATGGCTACTTAAGAATGATGATACTTGTTATGTCTTGATTTTTGAATTTAGTATTATTATTATTCTTTGTTATTTTGATTTCATAATTGGATTGATTCTTTGATGTCTGTGTGAATTCAAATTGATTTTTGTTTAACTTACACATTGATTTGCTAAGGGACTAGCAAAGTTCATGTGTGGGGGAATATGATTGAGCCAAAAACAACCCTATTTTTATGGCTATTTTATTATGTTTTTGGATCTATTTATGTTTAATTATATGTTATTTTAATGATATTTCTGTTTTAAGTTCTTAAGTGATGTGAAATTGAGAAATTGTTATTTTTCACTTCTTTTGGAGCTATTTTGATGACTTTTTACACAGATTTTAGCAAAGCAATTTTGAGTATAGATTTGAAGATTCGAAGTTCGTGTTTAAAGACTCATTGAAGACTTATTTGGAGATTTGAAGACTTTGAAGAATTATTTCAAGGAGCAAGGATTGAAGATTGGAGCTTTAATTGAAGACAAGCCATGGACAAGCCCTTAAGCTTTGGTATTTATGGATATTTTATATGGGAAGATATTCAGCCCATATGAATAATTAATTGGAATTAAAATCCCAATTAATGACTCCTAAATCCAAGGAAATATCCAAATCCCGTAGATTCCCGATTCTAGTCCTAACAGGATTAGGATTCAGGCGCCGTTTTGGTAGAAAAATCATAACTTTCTGCTCAGACCTCCGATTGAAGCGCATGTGTACTCGTTGGAAAGCTAACTCCGAGAGCTACAACTTTCCTTTGAAGTCCAAGATCCAGTTCTGCCATCTTCAAACCCGAAAATTCCGTCGAAGTTCCTGCACTAATTCAGCAAAATTTCAGGATCCTATTTTAACTTGGATTCTACTCTAGGATGACTTTTAATCTAACTTGGACTCCAAATTAGACCCTAAACCGTCCTAGACTCCTTTCCAAGTTAGGATTGGAATTCTTAGGGTTATTTCCACTATAAATAGGCACCTTAGGTCTAGGTTTTTAGAACACACACACATATAGATCTAGAAATTGTATTTGGTAGAATTATTGAAGATTTGGAGGACAAAAAAACCTCTGTGCCGCCGCCCCCCTCTTCTTCCATCCATAAGATAAGTTTTTCTTCTTATTCTTTCGATGCTCACTCAATTCATGAGTGAGTAATCCTTTTCTTAACTCCAATGTAGAATTTAATTGATCTCTTGACATATATATTGGTGAGATTTTGTGCTTATATATGATAATTGTTAGAGTATTCCTTTGATCTCTGTTTTAATTCTATGTTGCTTGTTTTGATGGATTGAGCCGGCACTTTCTTGATAAATTAAGCTAGCATTAGCTAGATCAAGTCGAGGATTAATAGTTCAGGCTTGGTTGTTTGTAGCAATTGGTTGAGAATTAACCACTCCTTCCAAGGGAAATAAGGGACTTTAAGTGAGAAATTACTCTTTGTGCTTGTATAAATTACTAGTTCTTAATGCTTTGTTGCTTGGTGAATCTTTAAGCCGTAACCGGTAATTGATTTGTTAAGTTAGCAATAGGGGTAATTTAAGCCTTAACCGGTAATCTTATCTAATTAAGGTAATTTAGGAATTAATTCCGACAAGCTATTCTTCGTTTTCATAATTATTAGATATCAATGATCCATGTTATAATTGTCAAGAGGGATATTAATTTTATTAATTGTTTTCTTGATTATTCACTGCTTTCTTATTAATTGTTTTCTTTAATTTTCTTGATTGCTTTCTTAGTCAATTTAATTGTTAATTAGATTAGGTTTAAATTCACTATAAAAAAATTCTCTTTAATTTATTTGTTTGATTTAAGAAAAAGATAAATAACCTATCTCTCTGTGGGTTCGACCTCTACTTGCCCTATCTACTATAGTTAGGAATTTGTTGGGAATTTATTTTTATGATTTGCTGACGACCGATCACCATGACACTTAGCTCCTTTACTAACGAAGAAGTTCGCACCTTTGGGTATGTCACAGTTAATTTCAAGCTGGGTAATATTCAGGACCAGACCATTTTCCATTTGATTGATGCGGATGTGCATATCATGTTTTGCTGGGGAGGAAATGTTTGAACCATCATTATCTGATTTGTTCCAATATGCATCACTGCATTAAGGGGTTTTGGCAGGGTAAGGAAGTCTTCATTCCATCTACCAAGGCTCCTTTTGAGAAAAATGAGGTGAGGTATGCTGAGACTTCTTTCTTTGACGAAGTAGCAGATGAAGGTGAGGGAATACTCTCTAGACCCGTAGGGCTGAGATTACCACGTTGAGAAGAGTATGCCAAAGATGACAAGGGAAGTGGTGAGCCTAGCTTCAAACGTACTAGGAGAGGAGGAAGAAGGAAACGTGGGTATACAAGAGGAAGTGAGATTGTTAAGCAGACTAAGGGTGTGACCTCTCGCACCAGGTCTGATGGAAAGTTTGTTTATTACTTATGAAGGGACGTAGGGTGTGAGGGAACACCTTCCCTTCACCTCGGGATGGAGTCTCCTGAGGGAGACATAACTTGTATGCAAGTGGAAACAGAAGCAGTAGTTGAGGAAGTAGCCCCAGCCCTAGAGACGTTCCAAGATAAGCCTAAGTCACAAGGGGATGAGTTAGAGGAGATAAATTTGGCTATGGAAGGGGATACAAGTAGGCCTTTGTTTATAAGCAAATGTCTTACTAGAGAACAAAGGGATACACTTATTACTCTACTGAAGGAGTATGAGGATGTGTTCGCATGGTCCTATGAACAAATGCCTGGGTTAGATGAGAACTTGGTTACTCATGAGCTACACATCTCCCCTAGTAGCAAACCATTAAAACAGTCTGTAAGGGTTTTCAGACCTGAGATTGAAGTTTAAATCAAATATGAAATTGATAAGTTGCTTCGTGTGGGTTTTATCAAGCCTATCCATCATCCTACTTGGCTTGCAAATATGGTCCCAGTGAAGAAAAAGAATGGGTCAATCAGGGTGTGCGTGGACTTTAGGGACTTGAATAGAGCATGTCCTAAGGATGACTTCGCGCTCCCTAACATAGATACGTTGGTGGATGCTACAGCAGGTCATGAGATGTTCTCATTTATGGATGGTTTCAATGGGTACAACCAAATCAAGATGTGTAAGAAGGATGCAGAGAAGACTGCCTTTAGAACACCCATTGGAAATTTTTACTATATTGTGATGCCGTTTGGGTTGAAGAATGCAGGTGCAACCTACCGACGAGCGATGACAGCTATATTTCATGATATGATGCATGTGTGTATTGAGAATTATATGGATGACATAGTTGTGAAATCCAAGAGGGTGTCTAATCATTTTAATGACTTGAGAAGGGTCTTTGAAAGGTGCAGAAAGTATAAGTTACGCATGAATCCTTTGAAATGCGCATTTGGAGTGACGTCGGGGAAGTTCTTAGGATTCGTGGTGTATAGGAAGGGCATTGATGTTAACCCAGCAAAAGTTACGGCTATTAAGGAGTTGGCACCCCCTGTTAATTAAAAGCAGCTGAAGAGTTTGATGGGTAAGCTGTCATATATAAGGAGGTTCATTCGAGTCTTGGGAGATATTGTAGCTCCCTTTCAAAGCCTTCTCAAGAAAGGTGTTCCTTTTGTATGGGGTGAGCCACAACAAAAGTCTCTCGAAAGAGTTAAGGAAGTGTTATCTTCCCCAGCCACCATGACGCCACCAATAAAAGGTCAGCCTATGATGCTTTATTTAACATCAACTAAACAGTCTATAGGTGGTCTGCTTGTACAGGAAGTGGAAGGAGTGGAGCGACCTGTATACTACTTGAGTAGGTGTCTCCATGTTAGTGAACTAAACTACTCACCCATGGAGAAGCACTGCCTATCCTTAGTCTTCGCCACACAAAAGCTACGACACTACCTCCTAGCTCATAAGGTGGTTGTGGTGACTAAGTCAGACCCAATCAGATACATCCTCTCTAGGCCAATTCTAGCTGGAAGAGCTGCAAAGTGGTTACTTGTGTTGGGGCAATTTGATTTATCTGTGGCACAACCCAAAGCAATCAAGTCTCAAGCACTCTCTGACCTACTGGCATATTTTCCTACACAAGTTGATGAGGTGGTCACATTGGACTCCATGCCAGGAGATGTTGATGGTGAGGTGTGTTGTAGCCGGCCGCTAACGGGAGAATAAACCTTATACTTTGATGGTTCAGCAACTGCTACCGGAGGGGGTGCTGGAGTTGTTTTGGTTCCACCTGAGGCGGAGCGCGCATATGAAGAAGTGGTATCCATGGCCTTCGAGTTGGACTTCCAATGCACTAATAATCAGGCAGAGTATGAGGCGTTGATGTTGGGGCTGAATACAGCTAAAATCATTGGAGTATGTGAGTTGTGCATCATTGGAGACTCCAACCTTGTGGTGAAGCAAACTAATGGGGAATATGCACTGAAGGAGGCCACGCTTGCCCCTTACCGAGAGCTTACGCGTGTGATGTTAGACCACTTTCAGTCAGTAAGGTGTGAGCACAGTCCAAGATCATCCAATAGATACGCAGATGCTCTTGCTACCTTGGCATCAAAAATTCATATACCTGGACAGAAAGAGGAAATATCATTGCTAGTGTAAAGATGGTCAGTGCCTGGTCCACTAGCTAGAATGACAGAGTATTACTTAGGGGAAGTGTCAAATGAGGCAGATTGTCGTACCCCCATTATTGAGCAGCTGAAAGAACGCAAGTCCAGTAATCCCCGTTTCCTCAAAAGTTACACCATAATACAGGGGGCGCTATACTATAGAGGGCCTAATGGGATATTAGCTAGGTGCATCTCACCTGAGGAAGCAAAGGAAAGACTAC
>AWUE01019262.1:0-31727 GCA_001974825.2 Corchorus olitorius
TCATTGGAGTATGTGAGTTGTGCATCATTGGAGACTCCAACCTTGTGGTGAAGCAAACTAATGGGGAATATGCACTGAAGGAGCCCACGCTTGCCCCTTACCGAGAGCTTACGCGTGTGATGTTAGACCACTTTCAGTCAGTAAGGTGTGAGCACAGTCCAAGATCATCCAATAGATACGCAGATGCTCTTGCTACCTTGGCATCAAAAATTCATATACCTGGACAGAAAGAGGAAATATCATTGCTAGTGTAAAGATGGTCAGTGCCTGGTCCACTAGCTAGAATGACAGAGTATTACTTAGGGGAAGTGTCAAATGAGGCAGATTGTCGTACCCCCATTATTGAATAGCTGAAAGAACACAAGTCCAGTAATCTCCGTTTCCTCAAAAGTTACACCATGATACAGGGGGCACTATACTATAGAGGGCCTAATGGGATATTAGCTAGGTGCATCTCACCTGAGGAAGCAAAGGAAAGACTACGCACATCACATAAACAGTGGTGTGGCATGGAAGGGCCTCCATTGTATCGCAGGATGCAGAGAGCTGGATACTATTGGCCAACTATGAGTAGTGACTGTGCAGACACTCAATATGCTTGCCCTCGGTGTTCAGAGCCCCTAGATGTTAATGATTGTCACTTTGTGGGTAGTGTTGGAAATTGGCGTAGACCGTACATAGAATATTTACAAAATGGAGCTCTACCTGCTAACCATCAGGATGCAAGAAATTTGAAGAGGAAGGTGTAAAGATTCTTCATGAAGGGGAATGAATTATTCAGGACGTCGTTTGCTGGGACTCCCCTGAAGTGTATCTCACCCGCTGATGTTACACCCCTATTGGAGGAGACGCATGGGGGCACTAATGGGGCACATGAAGGAGGATTAAAGTTAAACAAGAAGCTGCTTGATCTTGGTTACTACTGGCCCACCATGGAGACAGATGCCATAAGCCATGTGAGGAGGTGTCGCATATGTCAAGTTCATGGGAACGCTATACATGCTCCAGCAGTGGAACTGCATAGTGTGACCACTCCCTGGCCTTTCCATACTTGGGCATTTGATTTGATTGGCCTTATCAATCCACCAACAGAGTGTTTTACTAAGTGGGTAGAGGCAGTGTCTTTGAAGAAAGCAACAGGACCTGCAGTGGGCAACTTCATTAAGGAGAATGTGGTATGCAGGTTTTGGATACCCAGGCGTATCATTTCTGATAATGGCACCCCTTTTGTGAATAAAGATGTGAGAAAAATTGTTAGCCTTGTATGACATTGATCATGTGAAATCCACTCGCTACTATCCACAAGGCATTGGGCAAGCAGAGGCCACCAACAAGACGTTGCTGAGGGTGTTGAGTAAGATGGTTCATGATAATCCTAAGTTGTGGCCTGATGCGTTACCGGTAGCATTATGGGCATATCGAACATCCAAGAGGAGTCCTACCAACGCTACTCCATTTTTGCTGGTATATGGAACAGAAGCTGTTGTGCCATCTGAGTTGCTTGTACCTTCTGCTAGGCTTTCTATTGATGCTGGGATTACCCATGATAAGATGAGAGGGGTGGAGTTGGAAGCACTTGAAGAAAGTAGAGATAAGGTTAAGAAGCACTTCTTGGTATACCAGCGGCGCATAAGAAGAGCATATGATAAGATGTTGCGCAGGAGAAGCTTTGAGCAGGGTGACCAAGTACTCCGTGCTGCTGAGCGCGTGATGAGAGGTGCTCTTCCACCGCATAAGTTCAGTGATAAGTGGGAAGGCCCTTATATAGTTCATGAAGTGCACGACAGTGGTTACTGCACATTGCTCAACCCCAGAAACAATAACGCTCTCACTACTCCTATCAACTTCCACTACATCAAGAAATACCATGTATGAAATCCCATCCATCGACCTTTACTACATCGGTTATCCTTTTATTTGATCCTAGGATGTCATATCAGTTCTCCCTACATTGTCTATACCATCTTTAATTCTATCCTATTTATGGTTAAACTTATTTCCATCCTCATCTCATGATCCATTGTGATATATTCCGATGTAATATTGCAATTTCAATGAAGTACTACCCAGATGTTCCATCCATTCACATTTGTGATAAATGGCCTTATAGCCTTTTAATTCTCGAAAATTTAGGAAAAGTTTGCCTCTAGGAGTGAAGAGCACCTACGAGTGCCTCCTCCAAAAGAATGCATCTTCCTTAATCAAGGTAGGCAGACGTTTAGGCGCGCAGCCCTTGCTTATCATGCAAGGCGCGCAGCCCCTACCCATTACAAAAAATAATAATAATAATAATAATAAAGGGTGCGGAGACGTCGTGCGCCCCCAAAGAAGGGTGACACACGTCCCCCTAGGCAAGACACCACAAAAGCGTCGCTTGCCCACTAAGTGGAGTGGCGTGCCCCCTAAAATTGGGTATGGCGCACCCCCGTCGCGCCCTCAAGCAGGGTTGATAAAAAAATCACCATAAAAAAGCAAGGCCATGTGAGAGCACATCAAGAAAAGAAGAGAGTAGTGCCTCCAATACAGGTCATAGCATTAAAAAAAAATTTCAATTCAGCAAAGTACTGAGAAAGTAGAATGTTCATTTGCAAAAGAAAGAATAAATGTCTCAATGGCATAAATAAATGTAGAATGTTCTACTCAGCCTAGTACGAAAAAAAAATATAGAATATTCAATTAAAAAAATGGTAATAAATAAAACCATGAAAGAAACAATGGAGACTATGGTGGAGGAAAGAAGCTACGCCCCTGGTGGAAAGCCTCCAATGAATCACGGATGGGAGCTATATCGTTCTGCTTTGCTTCAAGTCTAGCCACTTGCCCCTGCACCTTCTACCAGGCTTCACTTAGTCTCTTCTTCGCTGCATCAAGCGACTCCAGTTCTTCAGTTATTTGGGCTAACTCAACTTCTGGTTCGTCCTTCATACCAACTATAACATTCTGAATCTGCTCCCGAGCACTCTGCATGAAGTTAAGGTCGAACCCAATTTTGCCACAGTCATCATAAGTCTTGCGCATTGTTTCTAAGTCAGCCAAAGAAAGGTTGCTAGGCGTTTGGGCTTTCAACACAAACTCACCAATCTGATTCAAAAAGTGTGCAATTGTAGTTTCAGACTCCAAGATAGTCGACTCCCAGAACTTCCCTCCCTAGAGCTCAGCTTCCTTCAAGGGAGCCACATACATGGCCTTTATAGGAAAGTTGTGAAATCCACTCACAGGTTGGTCAAAACCCATCTCGTCAACAGATGAAGCTGGATTAGGGGATGTACGAGGAGTAGCAGGAGTCGCCCCACTAGTGTTGCACCCTGCTCTTAGGGAGGAAGAAGTAAGGCGCACCCTATTATCTTCAGGGGAGGAAGAAGTAAGGCGCACCCTATTATCCTTGGGAGAGGAAGAAGTAAGGCGCACCCTACTATCCCCTGGAGAGGAAGAAGTGTGGCGCACTCTACCACGCTTAAGAGCCACAGCATCGACCTCAGGTTCATCATCATCCTATAATTGAAATTGTTTATTAGTATTAATTACAGAAGCGGAATATACATAAAAGAGTTTAAAGAGTTATACCAACCTGAGAATGGTCACCGTCAGAAGAGCTCTGTGAAGCACCATCACTTTCATCCCCACTCCCACCATAATCACTGCCACTCCTACTCTCACCCTCATTTTCACCGTCACTTTCACCCTCACCCTCACTCTCATTATCGTCATCAGTACTGCTCTCATGTTCCTCACTTCCACTATCACTATCATTATCCTCCACATATGTAACTTTACGTCTCACCTCAGAGACTATCTCAACATCACCATCATCATCATCATGACGAGATGAGGCAGCACCACTAGCATCATTGGAGGGAAGTGAAGTGATCTTTGCGGTAGGAAGTGAGGCAGCATCAACATCATTGGAGGGAAGTGAGGTGGTCTTTGTGGTAGAATACCCGATGATATCAACATCACTATGAGAGGGTGAAGCAACACCTATAGCTACACCTGTATGGGTTACAGTGCTAAGGACATTCTTCTGGGCAGGAACTGTTTTACCAACCTAAAAAAAAGGGGGAGAGATTCATTAAGGAAAATGTGTTATAAACAAAAAAAAATGAAAAAAGAAGAGAAGAGATCAAGATGCTAACCTTCTTTTTTTCTTCTTGTGAGAAGTCGAGGTCTGAATTTTCCTTAGAGAGATATCCTCCAGAGGGAGCGCAGGAGCAAGCCAACTCTGTTGTAGTGAAGGATCATGTAAAGCATACTCACTCCACATGTCGAAGCATCTCTCATAAAAAAATCTCCACCCACAAGAGTAATGGCCTACCCTCTTGGAAGAAGGTATGAGATAGTTTGACTTTGGAAGGCGTTGCGCACTGAAAGAAGTCAGACAATGCATGAAAGTGTGGTTAGGATTAGCCACATGCTTATCCGGCGCTACTTGGTCATACCCAAATTGCAATGCAACTATGAAAGGTGAATAAAATTTTGTGAGCCAAGAAAATTCCTTTGCTTTATCGCTGACTTCGATAATAGCAGGCAATTCGCGTGTGAAGAACCAAGCACGCATATGCTCAGAAGGTATGGAACTGTCCACAGGGTATTTAGAGGGGTCACCGTAGCCTTCTAATAGGCACGTGTAAGGCCTAGGACAGAATTTGTCTGGCTTATCAAGTACAGAGAGGAGCGAGACTTTACTTCTGGTTTTACAGTCATACCATGCCCAAGCCCTGAAACGCTGATCTGAAGAACCAGGAGGACACTTGTTGCAGTTAGGCGCCGCAAGAGGGAACCTCTCCCATAGACACATCTGAATAAAAGGGAGATTCAAAAAGGCTACAACCTCATAAGCTCCCATCGAAGCTTTAATCTTCTCATGTAGCAAATCAAGGCGTGCATATAAGGAGCCTAAATAGAGTGGCCCAAGAGGGAACTTAGGCCCTTTAGATATGTGTATGGCTAGCGGGATGAGCACAGCAGAGATACCTTTCTCTGGATTCCCAGGAAATACAAACCTAGCTAGCCACAGTAACAGAAAACATTCAAACTGAAATGGTTGAAGCTCGGTGTCATCTTCATCACGACATTTATTGACATAGCTAGTGATTGTTCGAGGTTTGCCTCCATGCCTGACTGCCTTTCTAAGTGCAGAGAGCGCCTTTCGCTCCCCCTTCTTTAGTGCATATTCATCAAAAGGATTCCCCACGTTGTCTAGATCCTCTTCAGAGTCATACACCATAGGAAGATGCAACAATGCACTGACATCTTCCAATGTGAATGTAAATTCTCCCCAAGAAGTTACATGGTATGCGAATATGTGCTCCACCGAGAGAGTATAGCACACCACGCATCAACCTTATCCGTCTTCAAGTCTTGGATATAGAGGAGATTAGTAGTGACTCTCACTGCGTCAAGAACACCAGCTGACTTGAGTATCTTCTAGTACTTATCGTTGCTTAAAATTACAGTGACCCAGTCATTCCAATTTCGTATGCCCCTCGTACCCATGAATTTCACTTTGGAAGGAGGTAAAGCACCTTTGTCAAAACAAAGCTTCAGAACATAGTCAGGAGGAATGTATCCTCTCTCATTAGCATCAATCACTTCAACCCAGATGACTTTGAAAATATGATTATCCACCACTTTGTCATGGTTGAGGTATGCCCGCCTCAAGCTTCCCCAAGATCTATCAAAGCTCTTAGAAGAATGGTGACTCTTCTTCTTCTTACGTGCTGCACCGTCATCTACCTTAGGCCAGACGTGCCTTTTCTTAGAGTTAGACACGCGGGGAGGAGCACCGTTATGGGTAGTTGCCATGAAAAACTGAAAAAAAAAGTTTATTAGTTAAAAAAACAAAAAACAAAAAAAAAACCTAACCTAAGCGCAAGGGGGCTACCCGTTTGCTAGCAAAAGGGGGACGACCCCTGCCATGCGCAAGGGAACGACCCCTGCCATGCGCAAGGGAGCGACCCCCTTTTAGCAAAAAGGGGGATGACCCCCCTGCCATGCGAAAAAAAAAGGGGGACAACCCCAAGTATGCGCAAAGCGGGCGACCCCTTGCTTAAAAAAAGAATAATAAAAAAATAACAACAATAAAATAATGATATAATAAAAAAAAAAAAGAAGAGAGAGACTTACCAAGAAATTTGTTTGATTTCTCTCTAACAATTGTTTGTGTTCTCCACGTAGCAGGTCAAAGAAGAAAGATTTTCTCTAATGAGCAATCATCTTTCAAAAAGTGTTCAATATATACCTGCAGGTTTCAACTTACCCAATTGGAGTAGGACTCCTACTTGGAGCAAAAGTCTAATTATATCAAGTGACATTGCTCCTTTACTTACAGATTTAAATCAATCTCTTTTCATGTTTTCTTTATTGGGTTGATTTTAATTCAGCCCACTAAACCTAAATATTAGACACAAGGCTACTAAGCTCATACGTTGAAGTGGGCTTCCTTATCCGTTCTTATAATTTGAACAGGTAAAAAACAAAAAAAACAAACAAACAAACAAAAAATATATTTGAAACATATATATGGGGAGGCGTCACACCCTACTTATCCCAATTCAATTGGGTTGGGAGGCATGACGCCACCCCCTTACCCATTTAGATTTGGGGAGACGTCATGCCCCCCCGCAATTTGGGTTGGGAGGCATGACGCCCCCCTTCACAATTTAAGTGGGGAGGCATGACGCCCCCTTAACAATTTAATTGGGGAGGCGTCACGTCCCTCCTTAACAATTTAATTGGGGAGGCGTTACGCCCCCCCCCCCCCCTTCAATCCAATGTATATTACTTTAATGTGCTCTTACGCGGAGGCTCACCCCAGTTCTTGCGGGGAGCACTTGCTCTTGCACAGAGGCGCTCACCCAGCTCTCGCGGAGCGCTTCCCAAGAAGCAAACAAAAAAAAGCATAAAAAAAGGCACACAAAAAACGCATTGTTAGTCTCCATGAATGCATGAGACTTTCTTTCTTAGATCAAGAGTTCTCATGCAGGGGGCAAAATGTAGATGATGATTTTTGGTCAAGCTTATAATATATGATTTTAACTATATATTATCAAATATTAACATGGTTAACACATATAATAATAATTGGGTTAGACTTTGAACGCGTGGCAGGGTTCATTGTCTAGTCTATTGGAATGTGCAAGGGAGTTGGCTTGGAGGCTCCGACTAGGAGGCAAGTTGGGAGTACTACTCTCAACCTTTTCCTGAAGGGAGTGACGTGTTCCTACCCTACCCACCAAATATTAAAGCCATGAGTACCAACCAAAGGCATATCGTAAACACCCATCAAAGGTATACCATAAAGACACCCACCAAATATTATACCCATGAGCGGTTACCTCATAAATCCACATTCTTGAAAAAAAAAAAACCCACGTTCTTGAAATAAGAACGTGGGGGCAGTTACTTACTAAAATCAAGGGTATAAATAAGACCCTTAGACAACTGAGAAAAGGTTAATCATTCTTCCATTATTCACATTATACAGACTTTACTCTCAAAAATCTCTCTCACACAACAGAACCTAGCAACACCACAAAAACCACCACATACACCGCCTGCCACCGCGCTCTCACCCTCAAGGAACTACTCCGGCCTTCCTCCCTGCCACCTCATGTGGATCTTTATCTGTTTGTGACGTTGCCTCACTCTACATCTCAAAACTCTTGTTTACACAATGATGCAATCCATTTCCTAACTTCCACCACCCATATATAAGGCAATGTGTTAAACATTGTTATTCCCATTTCCCAATTGCTACTTTGTTGAGTAGCTTTCTAATAATTATTCATATATCGTAAAAAATATCTACTGTTTGACTAATTATCATATACCTTCACATTGGACATATATAATATATATATATGGATGTAATTGATAAAAGCTCATCATATATTAATATTAGGTTAAATCATTGACGACTAGAACTTTAAATTAATGAACCGACTCTCGTTAGATCGACTGGAAGAAGATCGATACATGATTTTTAACTGTGTTACAAGCTAAGGTCTTGTGAAATGAGAAAATTGGCTCTGAAAGAGCTAGCTAATCTATTAGAAATTCGGAGCAGTTTGAGCTTACAATGATTGTCCTATATTGCTAACTTGCACTAGAAAAGAATTTCACTTCAAATATCTCAGGAATTAACCAAACAAATAATTAAAGCAGAAAATAATAAAGCGAAAATTTCTTATAGACCTATGCCACAAATCTCAATTATCAAATCAATCAATTACAATCACAAATCATAACAATCTCACTACCAAACTCTCAATCTAATCAACCCAATACCATGTGTGATTCCCTTACAATAATATAAAGTTATCTCAGCTCTTTCTCTCTCACACAATCTCACACACAAAAAGACCTAAACATAAACTGCTTATTTATACTAACACAAATTTAGACTCTAAGAATCCCTTTCCTATTAGGATTCTTATCCACCAATCAAAAGTCTCTAAAAAATCTCAATCCAATTCTAATTAAGATTTGAGGCAAAAAAAAATCCCAACAATCTCCACCTTGATTCAAATTCCTTCACGAAAGCTTAATTGCTCCACCCTTATTCTTCTCTTTAGATTTCATGAAATCCCCCAAATCTTCCTTTAACTTTTTGCAATAGGCTTTTATGTGGCCCATCTCATGACAATAATAGCACTCCTTGCTACTCATATCTACCCTTGGCTTCGAACTTGATCTTCCTCTTTCATTGAATCTACCCTTTGATCTTACATCATTCCTATTTCTTCCATTAGTTCTTCCACGCTCCACCATGAGAGCATTATTCTCTTCATCTTTTTTTCCAGTTTCTTTCAATCTATCATACTCAAAAATTGTAGAAGTCACATCTTGCAAGCTTAAAGTTTTCCTACCAACCATTGTGGGGAGCTTTTGGTGCGGCGAGTATGGGCTGGACTGGTCTCGACTCCAAAGGGTTTGGGCCGACCCCTTTTTCTCAAATACAAATCGGGTTTGCTAGAGGAGAACAAAAACATGACTTCCGCGGCGAGTTTGGAAGAAATCAAGTTACAGCGCTTTAAAAATTCTTGCGGTGAAAAAGAAATATAATGAAAGGACAACTCGACAGGAACTTCAAGAAAGCTGAGTTGCGGTGGTGGTGAGTCGTGCAATGGAGAGGGGTCTACCGCAAAATTGTCATTTTGGGGAAGACAAAATAGACTCTGTTTGCCCCTATTTTTTTATGCCAAAAACAGAGCATCACTCCAAACCCTTAATCAAGTAGAAAAATTGCACTTTTATTTGCTTTAAACTAATGGGATTACACTTTGAATGATTGGCTTGAAGAAAGAAGATGGGAACCACTTTAAAAGGGAAAGAAATTGAAGGAAAGCAATTTGAAAGTATTTTGCAGAGTGAGAGGAAGCTCTGGGTATCAGAATTGTTGAAGATGAAGTCTGCTGCGCGATTATTTATAAGCCCTTCATTGCGGTAAGGAGCTCTTCATGGCCATCATTCCTGCCGAAGATCTCACAAACTCTCTGCTGTAGTATCTTCCATATCGGGCTTCTGCATAAGTTTGTTTTTCCTTACTTTTGAATTACCTTACTTTTTTTAGTGTAAACTGTAAAGTCGACTTCATCTCTGAGATTCCTTGCAGCAAGTCAACCGCTGCGGATTCTTTCCCTTTCTTGCCATGGCCTTATCTTTGAAGAAGAAAACAACTTCCAAGCAAGTTGTCTTTTCCAAAAATAAACCCTTGGCAGATTCCCATTTTCACATGCCATCCAAACCACTCCTTCAAAGTGTTTTCCCGCTTCGTGGTCTTGGTCCACGTTTTCTGCAAAACCAAAGGATTAGTGTGTTTATTGCGGTAATTAAGCTTTGATGTCGTATTTAAGCATAAAAATAATTAGTCATCAGTAAATATTACTCCCTTTGGCTATATTCCTTTCTCGGCATCTTTCCTACAGCATCTTTGGCTTCCCCTTGCACGGCGCTGCAGATGCTTCCGTTGCCATGTGATGGTGGAGACTCATCTGTCGTGAGGAAAACTTGTATTATGTGCTGCTGTAATGAGCTTTGGCCCTTTGCTTGTGATTCGTTGGGCCACTTGAGGAACATGGGTTTCGTTTGGGCTCATATTGTGTGTATGAAATTTATGGGCCCCTTTAGTGTGTGTGATGTGCGTTTGGCCTCCTCTTAGTGTGTGTGATGTGTTAGTGACCCAATGTAAATATGGCGGGATTTTAGCAAGGCTTATAAACATGAGAGAAATAATGAACCCTTGTGTATGAATAGGGCCCTTTTAAAGTGTGTTGTAATAAATAAGCCTTGGTGATGTGGTGTGTGTTTGGGCTTTTTTGTGGGCTTCGGGTTTCACCATTTTGACCCTTAACAACCATCAAAGTTCTAGTCACAGGATCATACTTGTGGGTAAGAGAATTAATCAACAAAACGGTTTTATTAACCTCTTTCATGACTTCATCCACACTTGTCAGCTGAGTAACCAGTCTATTGAACTTGTTTAGATGTGCCCTTAAACTTGTTCCCACCTTCATCTTCAATCCAAATAATTCTCTCTTCAAACACAACATATTAGTAATCGATTTTGACATATAAATCGACTACAACTTATCTATCAACTCCTTTGGGGTTTTGACATCTAACACATCATACTTAATTTCAGTAGCAAGATTCAAACGAATTGTACTTACTGCTTTTCGCTGAATATCTCTCCACTGATGAAGCAGAATTTTTACAAGAAGCATGTGTTGCAAAATCAAAGGAGTTGACTAATCACACCAACCAACATGTCACTTCATTGTTGCCTTAATGGCCATGACATCATGGTTGACAGTGCAAGTACCAGACGAAGAGTGGTTGGCTTGAGAACAGGACTAAAAGTTTCATCAAAGTCAACTCCAGGAACTTAAGAAAAACCCTTAGCAACCAACCTAGCTTTATATCTTTCTATAGAACCATCTGATTTTAGCTTAGTTTTGAAGACCCACTTTGAGCCTACAACATTTGCATTAGAGGGACGAGGGACTAAATCCCATGTATTATTTTGTTGCAGCGTATTTAACTCTTCCTTCATTGCAGCTTGCCAATGTGGAATTTTAAGAGCATTGTGGATTGTCTTTGGTTCATTAAATATCAAGACCAGCAACACGTTGATTAGATGTTACCAAAGCATGAGAATGATTCTTGAAATTCGTCTGAACATGACCTATATGTTTGCCCGCTCGAGTTCGAGTTTGCATAGGATGAATGGAGAGAGAGACATTGTTATGTGTTGGTGGTTGAGCACCACTAACAATATCTAAAGATGGAGTCTCAGGTTGTGGAACAGAGACTAAAGGTGATGGTTCATTATTTTCAGCTTGTGAAAGTTCAGATTCTACAACTGGAGCCGGATCAATCAAAGTGGAGCCAAGTTGGTTGGTTGGAGGAGCTTCATCTGATGTGGAACCAGTTATTTCTACTGCAGGAGATAGCTCCATGTTTGCTTCTTCCTATGCTGTTACAGTAGGAATAACTGGTTCTCATTCAGCGCTGCAGGTTTATCAATTTCAAACGCATCTCGCAATCCTTGTTGTACTAACACATCTGTTATCGTACTCTGCCACATCTGAAAACTGTTCGTTCCATTGAACGACTCAATCTCAAACTTCAAAGCTGATCTGCCACCACTGATGTCTGCCATCTTCAATCAACCAAGCTCTTGATACCACTTGTTGTAACTTCGGATATCCCAGAAATTAACCAAACACAAATATATAATTAAAGGCAGAAAACAATAAAGCAAAATTTTCTTGTGGACCTATATATGCCACAAATCTCCACTATCAAACCAATCAATTACAATCATTAATCATAACAATCTCACTACCAAACTCTCAATCTAATCAACCCAACACCATGGGTGATTCTCTCACACCAACATAAAGTTATTTTAGCTCTCTCTCTCTCACAATCTCACACACAAAAAAAAAAAAAAAAGAAAAACCCAAATATAAATTGCTTATTTGTACTAATACAAACTTAGACTCCAAGAATCCTTTTTTTATTGGATTCTTGTCCACTAATCAAAAATCTCTAAAAAATCCCAATCAAATTATAATTAGGATTTGAGGGAAAAAAAAAACCAACATAATCAACTCTAAATTAATTAATATATGGAATATTATACAACTATCATTTATGGCTCATAAATAAATAAACTTATAGATGAAGGTGCATCAAAATAGAAAGCAAAGATATAAATCAGTACATAGAAGGTATTTGTTTCATTATAATGGTAGTTAGCTGTTCCTTTCCATGTACAGAAAAACCTTATTGAAATTGCTTGAGATTTCCCAATTTCTCTGCAATCTTGTCAACTAGAATAGTAGAAATTTTCATATATATAGAGTATCAAATATGTTTTTCATGCATCAAATATTCGTCCCATAACCATAAGATATTTCATCAGTGTATTAAAAGCATGTCCTAGAAAATACGGGGCATTTAGGGACTGAATAAGGGTTTATGCCTTATATTTACAGACAAGGGGGCTCACCTTTTCTGAAAATTCAGTGAACCCTCTATGTGCTAATGTTGGACCTTAGTGGGAAATCTCACATGGGTTTTCTGATAAAAGTGTTTGACCATTTCTTATTATTTATACTTTCTTTCTTTCTTTCTTTCTTTCTTTTTTTTCTTTCAAAAGAAAAACCTTTTTATATTTAGCTCCTAGATTGAGTTAGATTGGATTGGGATTCGGGTAAGGAGGAATAAATATGGGTTTTGGTAAGGTTTTATACTTTGATTATGCTTTTGAGAAATGAAAATTTGTTCACGATCTTGCATTAGGAGGCAACCGACTCTTTTTACACCATTCTGGCTAACATTTGGACAGTCTTGCCTTTGGTCTCGTATGCTTCACAAATCTAGTTCTATATAATATTCAAAATTAACAAGAAATAAATAATTACAAAGAAGTTTGTGGGATGTTGGTGGCCATGGGGGTGATTTTTAAAGTATTATATTGAAGCTTTTTCTAAATTTGATTTGAGATTTTTTGTAATTAAAATATTTTAAAAATAATGTTTCTGAATCTTATAAATAAAGAAAATAGATATTAAAAAAGCTCTCTCTATTCATAAATCGAGATGTAATTCAATTTTAAATTAATCTCCCTATTTAAAATTCAATGTGACTCGACTTCAAATGTAACCACCGAATATGGGTTCTATATGTAAAAATGTAAAGTCATTTTCTTAAAAAGGTTGGTTTATTATTTGGAAAAGATTTGTCTAGCTTGCTACATATGGGTTAATTCATTATTCATAATTGTGTAAGAGAGGGCCAGTGGTCCAAAATTCTCAAATAATGTTAAGTTTCCATGTTATAAATATGAGGCCGAGAAGCCCAATGACCCAATCCAAAACAAGAGTTGACATGATGATCCTTTTTCTCTGATGAAGAATTGCCGAAGCTCACATCAAGAAAATGACGTTTTTTAGTTCTTTGAACCTTTCCCATATTTTGAGTTCCCTCAAACAGAAAATCTTATTGTTCTATGATTCACAAGTACTCATCAAATGAAAAGAGTTGTCTGTACCAGCCAAAAAGCAAAGAAAAGACAATCTTTCTTCTTCTTCTTTTTTATTCAAATTTTTATCAAATTATAAATTACGACTAATGTCCAAATTGGATCTAAACCTTTTCAGACTTGCTCAATTTGAACTGAAACCTTTAAACGGGATCAAATTGGGTCTAAACGTTAGAATTGTACCAAATTGAACCTATTTTGGACGGAAATTGGGAATTATAGTAACGGCGCGTGCGTTTTACTACCACAATTCCGTCCAAAATAGGTCAAATTTGGTACAACTTGCTAACGTTTAGACCTAATTTGGTCTTGTTTAAAGGTTTAGCCTCAAATTGAGTAAGTCTATAAAGGTTTATATAAATTATATATCTAATTTTCAAAAAAAATTTATATATCTAATAAAAATGTTTCCCTCGACAATTTATTACGAAGTCACTTTCAAACAGTATATATATAACTTTATCTAAAACAAAGAATCAAATGATCAACAGAGAGTGTCGATATTAATTTTTTGTTTTCAAGATCCAAATTTAGATCATATAAATAAAAGGTAACATCAAAATCTTTCTTGTATTATCCATATTTGACAAACCTAAAAGTCGGCAATCTTTTTTGTATATAACATCCAATTCTCAAACCTCAAAGTCAGCAATTCAAACGAGAAAAAAAAAAGGAACATAAATTATCACGAAGATAGGTAGGTAATTAGATGTTGAAAATTAACACCAATAATACGATTGTGTCGAAAAATGAAGCTTCTTTGAGAGTGTGAATCGAAAATGGGAATAGCCTATAAATTAATCATTTGACTTATATATATATATATAACACAATAAGTTACATGTAAAATGTTAGTTCGGCCACATGCATTGTTCATAAATTTGTTGATTAAGGATCAATACATTATACATGAAGTCCTGCCTACTTACCCACAGTAAGATATTAGTATTATATATGTTGCATAATATATGCATTGACTTATTATCTGTTTTAACTATCCAAAAGTATATACTCTCACGTTTTAAAATAAAACTAATGAAACAAATTAATGTCCTGCACACAAGTTCAATAGAAAAGGCATGGCATGGGAATAGCAAATGCATATCCCAAGCGTGATGCCCAATGTGCACAAAATCTCAAGAAGATAAACCAAAATAATACTATATACTATATACATAGTAAATGCCATCTTAGTTTTTTTTAACATAGGGTTTTTGTACATATATATACACATCAAGTTGTTGATTACACGTAGCTAATTAGCTAATGAAGTAATTAATAACTTTGTAACAACCAATAACAAGAATTAATGACTTGGATTAATGGTGTAATGATCAGGCTGCGCCATGCAAGTTTTACCCATAAAAAAGGATCAGGGTTAGAATCTTGAAAGTAGCTCTTGTTGGCCGGGGTTGTGACCTTAAATCCCAAATTAGATGTTCCACTTTTGATGACTATTATATGGATCATTTTGTAAAAAGAAACTTTGTAACAAATGTCGTTTCATCAACTTTTTTTTTCAAAGACATATATAGTTTCATTTACTTTAAGTCGAAAGACCAACTTAATCAATATGTTTATCTAGATATATAGAGATTAACATACGGACTAAAGAGGAAACTTGACTAATGATACATACATATATACATGCAAAAGCTATAATTGGAAAAGGAAGGGGAACAAAGAAAATAAGGTGATGAAGGGAATCACATGGGTAGGGGCCAAAGTAAGGATTGCAAATTTTAATTGCGATTAATTAGGGAGGAGTTAAGGAATTAAGGTCCGACGTGGAAATTAAAGACACGTAGGCAGAGCTAGTTGACCCAAGGAGATTTGAGTATCACGTGAAGAGATGTTGAGGGAAAACGACGTCATCGAATTGCCACATTGCTATTGTATAAAACCCACCGCATTGTCAGTCTTTCACGTGGATTTCCCCATGCATTTCCTTTCCATTTCCATTTCTCTTCCAACTTACGCTCCCCCCTAATAACTAAAATAAGCCCCCGAAAGTGACTTGGAAAATCAATAAACAAACAAAATACTCTCATCATCATCATAATAAAACTCACCTTAAATCCAACGTATTTCGGTACCTTGAATTTTTCACTTTGACACGTGTGTTGGGTTAATGTTAAATTACAACACGTGTTACAATTTACTACAAGACTCTCCATTTTTGGTGAGTTTGTCCATAATTTTACGCCAATAGCATGGAATTTTGATGCCATCTAAGTCTAAAGGTCCCCCCATTGTTTTCTATCTATCAAGATTCAAGGAAAAGCCTTTCTCTAGATTTTTCATAGAGAATAGTAGACATTATTCAAAAAAGATATTGCTTTTGGCAATAGCCTGTCAACCCCACTAACATATAATTGTATTTTTTGGGGTTTCCAATGACCTTAGCGTGAAACTCTTTTGCCAATTTTCTTTCTGTCTAGGATACGGTCCTTTTGGCCCGGTTGTTACTTGTTCCTTCCTTGTTTTGCTGGATAATTATGCATTTCTGATTTGTAGCTATACATGGATTCTCATAATTAGACAGGTGGCCTTTGGACTTCATTTTTGCATAATTTATGTGAGACTTACGGATAGAGACAGAGAAAATTGTATATTAAATTTTGATTGTTTGAACAGTTGAGCTATCTATTCAGAAATTTTGAATTTGATAGCAAATACAACATGGATTACATGGGGCTATAAACTTGAAGAAAAATTTAACAACATTAATTATCCATGCATGATAATTGTTATCCATGAAATTTATCCCTTCTTTTACTTCTTTTTACATTCAAATGATGACTCTAACATGGCTCTCTCTTCTCTAGCAGCTAGAAAAATCAGTTTATGGCTAATTAGACTGTTCTTATTATTATTAAGCTACTTAACTAAGCATCTCCAAATTGCTGAACGTTTTGAAATGGAACTTTTCCCATCGGAAGAAAACTCCCATTCGACATTGCAACCGGGAACCCTATCCCCGTCGTCGTCGGCCTGTTAGCGGCGGCTCTCTCCAGCGACTGAACTTGAGTCTTCAAGAACTTGACATAATGAATTGCCTCGTCTAACATCGATGCAGTGTCCATTTTGGTTCCGCCGGGAACCAGTCTTTGAAGAATCCTAATTCTCTCGCTTATCCTCTCCCGCCGGTGCCTTGCGGCGACGCTTTGAGGGTCCTTGGAAATCTTAACATTCCTCCTCTTGGGTGGCTTAACCGATTCGGGGTCTATATGAATCGGTTGCATAGCGGCAATTCGGAAGATCATTTCCCTCATTGCGGCCATCGAATTCTTCTTCTGGGAAGGCGTAGAAAAAGCATTTGCACCTGATAATTCCCCGGCGCCACCTCTCCATCTTGCACTGCCACCGGGGCTCGACAAGAAACCCGCGGCGGCTCCACCTGGTTCCTGAACAGGGGTCGAACCATTGAATGATATGGTTGACAGGTGGTTTATGAAGGGTGGGGTTTCAACAAAATGTGGGATATTGGCAGTATTATTATTGCTTGCACCAGGAGAAAGCTCAGCGGGTGGCAATTCAACGACGTCGTTATAGGCCCCGAAGAATTCGGGAAGCTTGTCCATCTGCATCATCATCATCATCTCCATCTGATCTTCTGTTGCAGACTTTAACTGCTCAATTTCCATGGCTAAATATTTTTCCCTTCACTTTCTCTCTCTTTAATTCTCTCCCAGTTAAAAAAAAGGGAATCTAAAAGAAGAAAGAAAAGTTATATATTTGATCAGAATTCAGAAAAAAAACGAGTAAGTATTTAAAGGCAGAGGGGAAGAAGAAGTGTAGAAGAACTGAGAGAAAACTGATAGACAGAGGGATGGGGAAGATAAAAGAGAAGAGTGTAAGACTAGGAGTTTTATCAGAATTTGCAGTGAATTGGAGTGAAGAAAAAAAAGAGAAAGAAGAAAAGGGAAAATTGGAAGAAAAAAAAGGAATAAAATAGTGATATATCGGGAACTAGCTATCAATCTACTTGGATGACTATATATAACAAGTGGTTTGAATATTTTATATAAACCAAAAACAATAATTATTAGCATATGAAATCATTTTGCTTTTATTATTTTTTAAAAAATCTTCACAAAGTTGTTGAGCTTTTGTTTGTTTTCTACTAAATTAATTTATTTATATGCAGAGTTTTTTTTCTTTGTTTTAAATAATAATAATAATAATACAATTTGGAAAAATGATTGCATGCTTAGAGATAGACAATTCTATTTATGACGATTGCATCACTGAAAAAACATCATGAAGCATGCTCTAATTGACACCATTTTATCTGAACAAATTTTAAAATATATATATGTATACTACTTGTTGGCATCTTTCCGCTTTGTATTAAAATTATGAGACCATTTCCTAAAAAAGAATGTTTCCTGTTTTCTAGACTTTACTATATATGGTAAATTTTGCATGTAATTAAAATATACTACTTATATAAACTTGCATTACATGTGGAACTCTAATTATGTTACATATGAGGTTAAGGAAGTGTTAAATAAGAATGGAGCGATTATCAAGCTAATTAAGATTTAAGAGGTAATTTACGAAGTTCATCAAAAGAATATTGGGTATTTCGAGTCTTCCTCACGACGAAGTCCAACCATGATGAAAGAAACAGATACAGTGTAGGAAATCTAAATTAGTCGCTTTTAAGAAGGTAACAATTGAAAATGACTAATTTTTTTCTATTTCTAATAAGTTGTAATTCTAAAAACATATAAAAGTTGGAAAAAAGGAGAAAAAGATTGGGAAATTGTGGAATGTGAAAAATTGAGTGGCTCCACCAATATTTGAAGGGTTCAGATCTAACAACTCTACTTTCCAGGGAATGCACAATAAGTACTTTTGTTTTGATGAATGGTGCATTGAATCATTATTTTTGCTCCGAAATTCCAACATATTTTTTTAATTAAAAAGAAAAATAAATACTACTATTGAGGATTTACATGTGAGGGAACATCCCACATCATGAAGAGATGGGTTGTTGGAGTAGCTTATATACATGAAGGACCCAAAAAACCATTAATCTAGACTTTTGGGTTCGGATTGGTGTCCGACATATATATGGACTACTCGATGGGTCTTACTGAAACAGACAGAACCCGGTTCCTCTCCCAACAGCTGAGATAATCTTTTTGCCTTTGCCTTAAAATTCACTATTTTTTTATGAATATATATATATATATATATATGTTTTCTGTTTAGAAAGGAGAACAAAAAAAAAAGAAAATGAAAACAAAAAAAACCCCACAGTCACATGACAGGTGTCAGAAATCTCAGCAGAAGCCTTTAAATGGATTTCCCTTTCCCGTTTTGGCGGTGTGGGAATCGGGTGCCATGCGGTGCAGTGGAGATGCCCACGTGGCAATGGTCCAATTGGTTGGGACCCTACCAGTCTACTGTATTATTCTACATGTTTTGCACTTTTGCCCCCTCAGTTTTCTTTTTATTCTTTCTTTTTTATATTTATGCAATAAATGCTGCAATTACAGACTAAAATAACCCAATTTTTCCATTTTCCATTTTCCATTTTCCATTTTCCATTTTCAGTCCGTTGAGAAGGAGGGAACGCTTTTCGAGATGGATCAGGTTTTCCAATTTCTGAATCCCCAACCTGCTTCATGTGCTGGAATTTGCTAACCAACTTTAATTTCAACTCCATCGGATTATTTTTATATCTTTTATTACTTACTACTACTATTAAGTTTCACATATAACTATAAGTACAAATGGAATTATATATGTCTTGTACCAAAAAAAAATGGAATTATGTCATTTTTTTTATTATACAATGTTCATGCCATTGCCAGCAAGTGATCAGATATGGTATACAAACAAGAAATATTAGAACGATTTATTTAATTTATCTGGATGATCTTGGTAATTAATTAGTACTATAGTTGTTAGTAGGAAGATTGAATGTATCAAATAATAAATAATTATAAATAGTCTCTAGACTCGAATCTTTGTTTGTTTGTGTACGTATTTCAATTGTTCTTATTATATATATATGCTCAATTACTAGCACTTATTCACTACTACCATCAATAATTATAATATATATAGTAGAGAAATATAATTAATATATTTAGTATTTGTTAGTATTATATATATAAATTTGTACCTAAAGGTATTGATAAAAAAAAATTGTACCTAAAGGTACAGAAAAAATACGAGGAGATCCCAAAAAAGTGTGCAAACATATTGGAAAGCTTTTGCATTGTTGTTCGTTTCTCTGAATTTCCTTTCTTTTCATGCTGCTGTACAGCTTAGTGTTCGCTGTTTTCTTGAGTTTGGTACAGCGCTTCTCTGCATTAACAGGTTTTCTCTACCAAGTTGATCCATATATAACATTTTCTTTTCTTATATACTATATTCATTCATAGCAAAATGTAAAAAAAAAAAACCAAGTCCAAAAATTTTCATTCGAATTAACCCAATAGAATATGTCTCGTTTTAACCGCATTAATGTACTTTAATTGCAAGATGGCAATGCAAAAAATTTGTGAAGGTTTCCAAATTCTAATTGCTTACAGCTTACGGTAAATTTCATTTCAAATATATAACAATCCGATGTGAGGAATTAATTTCAGACTATATATATACAATTTGTTCATAGATAATTTGTACTTAACAAGTGATTTTGAGGAAGCTGATAATCCCCTTAGCTGTGGGGCTGGTGTGGACACACAATGATATGATGTAGACGTCGATAAGGAAAGCTCTTTCGGGAGATCGTGAAATTAAACAGCAGCCCAAAAATATTAAAGCCTTCAACAAACGACAATCCCTTTTGATTTTGCCATTTTTGTAAGAGACAACACAGTGAATTTAATTGCAATTGGCTGCACCTTAGTTTTTTTTAAAAAAAAATATATATATATTTAACGTTTTCTTCAAACAGTGGTTTGAGCAATCCATGCACGTAAAGTATTACTCCAGTATACTACAATATAATGCTACTGCCGCTCTATCTTTGAACCCAAGCATTGTTACAGCTAAGCTATTTTGCTGTCAGGATTTACATTTCTTACATCCTTCGGAATATGTTTGTTTTGTAGCCACATTGGTTTAGTTTAACTGATTAATTATTATAGCAGTGAAAGGTGAAAGTCATGATCTGTTCTTTTTTTGGCCAAATGAAAGTCATGATCTACCACATGCATTTTTGCATGCATAAGCAATAACCTACCTAACCATAAGACATAAATAATCTCATGCATGTCTACAGACTGCAGTTAAACTACTTTTTTCTGAATTTTAATCCCTAATGTCTTTCCTAAATATCTCTTGATTTTCTTTCAAAGTGTGATGCTTTTTAATTAATGTTGCTTCAGAAGTTCGAAGAGAGAGTAATTGTTAGGGCTATTATTCACTTGTTCATCTTTCATTTCTGTTGTGCAAAGATCAATCAAAAACACACAGGAGACCCTTTTTCAGGCACCCTCATTTCAAGTTAAAGTGACTGTTCAGATTGACAAAAACTAACCAGAAAAGCACACACCCTGGCCTTTGCCCTTTTGCCTCTATGTAAACATATAGTAACATATATTATTATTATTATTATACTATATTAATAAACAAAAGAAAAGGGTATTGTTGATTGATATTTTAGATATAAAAATGAGAAAGACATGAATAAAGAGACATGTTGGCTCTGCAGGAAGAGGTTCGATTGGATAAAAAGAATCGAAGGGAGAAAGATCTTGTTGTTGGGTTGGTTTCTCTTTTACTTTGCATTATCACAGTTGCACCACCTTATCTTGATCTCTTCCCCACATCCCATTTATATTGCTTTTGTATTTATACATTTAATATCAAACAAATAATAATACTAGTAGTATCCAACATAGCAAAGCAAACAAAACATATTCATTTATATTTATATTTATATAATAATATCATTTTCTCACTTCTTCCCTCCCTCACCCTTCCTCATCGGGAATTGCAGGGCAGGCTCAGTCATGAACCAAAAGGCAAAAATGAAAACCATTATTTTATTCAATCCTAAAATGGTCCCACTCCTTCATGATTTTCAACACTTTCAATTTGGGATCGTTTTCTAGTTGCCCAATTGCACAAAACATACAGTCAAAAGCATCTTTGGTTTGCTGCTGTTTTAACCTTCTTCAAGTTCAACTCATTTTTTCACCACTCCTGTAAAGTCACTTTTTTTTGTAAGAGTAAAAATATATCCAAGGAAAAAAAAAAAAAGAGTTAAGACTTAAGAGAGCAACGCCAACCCGCTGCAGGCTTTAATTTACTTCAGTGTTGGGTAAACTTTGCTTTGTTTGGTGGCGAGCGACTGTGCGTCATGATACGCGTGGTGATTTCACGGGCTGTTCTTCATTTTTTTTGTCTTTCAGATCTTTAAATGGGAAATTTTGGGGCTATGCCACTTTGCTAGGCAGGGGATGCCTGCGTCATCCCATCTTTGCATGTGATTCACAGGCTTTATACATTTGCTCAAATATTAGCAGTGAGTGATCAATCCAAGCATATATGTAATTTTAATTTATTAATAATTAATCTCCAAAACTTTCCAAGTGACTTAAGAGTCTAGAAGAGTCATAATATTATTTATTGATGAAAAGTAGGTAATGGAAGCTTTTCATTATTAGGAAGAGGGAATTAAACAATGAAATATTAATCTTAGTAGTAGTATAATATTTGGTTTCTTCTGCTGCATCATGCCACCATTGCTGGACCCATAAAAAATTGCTGGGTTTGATTCCCGCAGGCCTACCACTTTCAATGGATACAGCGAAATGGGAATAGGAAATCTGCAATTCCAGGATTTCTTTTCAGAAATTCTTATATATATATATATATACACACACACATACACTACCATATCTCTATATAAATAATATATATTCACTGAATTGATAATTCCTGGGGTTGTAAGTAATTAATTCAGTCTCGTGAAATCTGATTTTATCTCATATAAGGAATTATTATTCATTCTTTATAATTTGCATTTGTATTGGGATAAGATATCCTGATTATTAATTATATATATAATTATATATGAAAATAATTGGACATGCTATACTAGAGGGTGTATCTACATTTTTCTATAATTCTTATCTACCAACAGATTTAGTACAATGTTTATAAGTAATCTTTAATATTTGTTTCATCTATATGTTTATTCTCCCTAGTGGTATACTCACTCATCAGATGCTAACAATAATTGAACAACAGCATAAATATATATTGCATCCAAAGGAAATAATTAATGAGATCATCTAGCATATACAATATAATAGTTGATCTTATTAAATCTCATATATACTTTAATGTCCGTGATGCATCAATCATTATATATTTAAAATTCTTGAAATTGAAATCAGAGTAAACTTTGCAGTCACACTAGCATAGCATGTGCTCTCAGTTTTGTAGTTTTGCTGCCAAGACAATTCCGACCAAATGAATGTGATTGCATTAGCAGGAACATTACTCATAAAACTGAACATTTGCACATCTGTCATGAATCTTCATAATCTCTCTAGAATATGCTTCATAATTAAGGTACAAAAATTTGTTACGGGATTCTTGTTACACTGTAACTCACAATTCCCGGATAAGTTTTACTTTCGTGTATCATAACCTTACAAAACTAGCTAAATGTAAACTATTTCTCGATATGGAAAGAAGAAATAAGTCAAAGAACGGGGTTAATACCTCTCTCTTGAGGAGGCCATAACAGGAAAATTATGATTTGTTTTTACAAACCACCTGTCTCAGCTCTCAGGGTGGATTCCCTTCAGATGATTCCATTTGTTCTCCATCTAAGAGTTCATTGACACAGAATTCCTGCAAGTTGCCATAAATTTTTTTCCATTGGTGAACCATCTGCATAGATCTTTTACAATCAAGCTTCAATCTCTCCACCTCCATTTCAGCTGCAGCAGAGGAGCCTCGTTGCTGCAGACAGGGGATGAAGAAGAGTTT
Source organism: Corchorus olitorius (assembly GCA_001974825.2). Classification (NCBI taxonomy): domain Eukaryota; kingdom Viridiplantae; phylum Streptophyta; class Magnoliopsida; order Malvales; family Malvaceae; genus Corchorus; species Corchorus olitorius. The sequence goes on from AWUE01019262.1 coordinate 23,528, forward strand.
AGACACAGGATTTAAGTGGATGGAAAGCGGTGTCTGGTACTAAGTAATAATGAGTGATGGAAAATGAGACTACAATAAATAACATGTTCCATTAGCATGCAATAAGCAGTAAAGAGAACCTGAAGCTCTTTAATGTGATCACTGATAAGCTGAGAACTAAGGTATGAAGGGACTGGAGGGAGGTCGCTATTCGGGAGAGTAATGATAGTCTTATCGTCCATGTCTTCGTCAGTTGAATTTGCATATTTTTCAAGTGGAGGTGGGAGTGATAATTCATGTTTTCTTGAAGAGGCTTTCGCATTTGATTCTGCCTGACCAGAGGAGATTGGACGTCTAACAATGAGAATATTGTTCACAGGGCCTGAAAATTGTTGAACAAGAATTAGATGATAAGGAAGTGCATGATAAAGAACATCAGCAAAAGGTAACATAGGGAAAAGGGAAAAGGAAAAGCACCAAAGAGAAGAAGGAAGCACTATATGCAAAGTTTAATACAGAACAAATCGTTGAGCTCAAATAGAACACAATACATGAGTACTGAAATCTATCATTAACAAAAAAAAAATACAAATTCTCCTGTTATGCTATAGTTTCTGGTTTGGTGATCATAAGCATGAACCTATAAACAAAGCACATATCTTTAAGGCTTAGAGATGAACTCTTCATAGTATCAAATTCAATTTGGATATAGCAAGACGAAGTTTTTCATTAAGATGGTGCCTTAGTATATCATTCTCAGCACTTTGCAAAACCAGCCAAGGGCCTAAGTCCAAGGGGCTCATAACTGAAAAATCCTCAAGGATTTAGAATGGATTTTATAATCAAATTCACCAACTACTCAGTATACTTTTTCATTTCTCTTTCATGGTTCTGTCTTTAATGTTTCACTACTTGCTCAATAACCTGGGTGATTCATTCCCTCCTTTTTTTTCTCCTTTGAGATAGTTAGGCGCACCAGGAGTAAAAGTACGGCATAGAATGTGTAGACATAAAAGCCATGCAGTTTCAGATTAGATTTGTTTTCAAGAAGAAGAAAAACAAACTATTGGTGTGCAGAGAAATTAACGCCAAAATTAAAAGCATGCAACTTAATCAGAATATTTCGTAAAACCTTTGGCATGTCTGAACATGCGAATGATGCTTTGGGTTCTCACATCCCAAACTCGAATAATGCCATCCTCCGATCCAGATAATAGGGAATTTCCTTCTGTACTATATGCCAAGCAAGTAACAGCCTTACTGTCCAACGATAAGAATGAAAATCTGTTAGTAAAAAAGCAGGAGTGATACAAACCTTTCAAAATGTTAATGACGGAGATGCAACAATAACTATCAAACGCTAATATATTGGTTACTCTTCAATAATGAAATACAACAAACTAATGTTGGTGTATACTGTACCTTTTCATTTTCTTAATTCTTGATGTCAAATTAACATAAAGTTTTTGCAAACCCCACATTTAATGTAAGGGATGAATTATAGAATTACAAACCAAATTATGAAACAGTAGTTGATTTCAACAGATAAGAGTACAAGTATAGCACTGTATAATGGACTAAAAATAAGTATAATATAAAGTGATAGAACAGGCTGCATTGTCAGAATTAGTTAAGAAATACGGTAAAGGAGGGTTAAAACACATTAACATACCCGTGATCTGATAATGAACCAATGATGTGCGGCCCATAACTGCTGCTAGGGGAACTTTCAGCACCAAGTGCAGCAATATAGATTTTACCATCTCGACTGCCAGCATAGAAGACATGTTCACCAGGGTCGATAGCAATTGCATCAATGATGGAAGGAAATACAATGTTTCTTACTAATCTTCCCCTGGATAAGCTCCAAACCTATTAGTAACGCACATAAATCAGGAATGCTTCACAGATTACAACATAACAGTAATTATTCTGATAAATTGCCGCCATGCATAATCTAAAAGAACACACTAATTACAAAACTTTTAAGAAATTACACGCATTTGACTTTTAAACAAAAGCAGAACAAACCTTACATGTGCGGTCCTCAGAAGCAGACACAATAATTGCATTGCCTCCACCATAGCCTATGACAATATCAGTTACACGCAGAGTATGTTCTGTAAAACTATACTCATAGAGATGGCTTGCCTGCTGTCTTCTAAAATCATCAAATATCCTAATTTACAGTAAACATCGAAAACACATACTATGTACAATTAGTAATTACGAATCATAATAATCACAGACTAACATATGCAATTACAACAGTAAATACTAAGTGAGGATTAGAAAAAGGAGAACGTACAGGAAAAGTGACCAAACTCTAATGCATCCATCCTCAGATCCAGAAATGAGAAGTGAATTATCCTCGGAGAAAACCAAACATGTAACTGCCCTATAATGTGCGTGCCATTTCTTTAACAGCCTACCTGTTGCAACCTTAATTGTAAAATGAAAACCACGTAAATGCCTTAACTTTACTTTAAATTTGAATAATTTGATGAACAATTCGATGAATAAAGGAATTGAATTTTACCTCCCAAAGGTAAATATCGCCAGATGGACCTCCACCAACAATGTAAGTACCTTCGCTATTAGCAGCCAGCGGTTTAATAGGTTCCGCGGGAAAGCTTTTAACTTCTGGTCGAGGCTGTTAAATAAAAAAAAAATCAAATACAATAATAATTTAAAAAAATGCAAAGGGTTTGGGCAGAGAGAGACTTAGAGTTAAAATGGTTACGAACCTTAGACCAAGACCAATAAAGGACGTGGCCGGAGGTGGCGGAGGGGTCTCGAAGTTGAGATGACGCGAGGAAACGGCCACCTACCGTGACGAGGCCGTGTGAGGGAGAGGCGCAAGTCTTGTAACGGAGTTGCTCCACCCCTGTTTGAAGGTCCCAGCAACCAATCCCGCCGTCAATTGATGATGACGCTATTACTAAATCCATTCCTATAAGACGACCTTTTTCACTTTGGAATTTGGTTCTGCTTTTTGTTAGAGTTGAGTTCTGACAAAGAGAAACCAGAAGACTGGTTCAGGTTGTAGGAAAGGGGGGTTTTGCTAGGGTTTTGGCTGCAGGGAAAGAGACGTTGTTGAATTTCTAAAACGACGTAGTTTCCTCTGTTCAGTATTTGGCAAAAGGCCGAATGGACTGGAATGGGCAAACTGCAAAGGGCGAAGTAAGAATATTCTGAAATTTCTTGGTCCCAGTAGGCCCACTTTAGCCCAATAAGGCGTAATTCTTAAATGGGCCTGAAAGCCCACTTTAACAACCTTGAACTATCCATCAATTCCATACCAAAATTACCTTCATCATCATGTTATTCTTAATTAATCATCAAAAAATTAAACCAATTAATTAATTAATAAAAATTATTATGATAATCTTTATTTCACAGTCCCTGAATGGAAATTACTTATGTTAATTTAATATAATGCATGTGGGAGTGGGAATATATGGGTAAAGTCTAGAACCACAAAGGGACAAATTTTGGGGTTATATATAAATCTATGTGGGCTTGTGTGCTTAGCCATGTGCATTAGCGCACGCTAATGTGTGCCATTGCCAGGGCTCTGATGTATATAGTTTCTTTTACTGACAAATTTTCTAATTAACATATTTGAAGTTTGTTGTTACATACTAAATTATTCATGGATTCTCATTGAAAATCTATGCACTCATGCCTAAAACAAATCAAGATACATTTTCAGACTATCTTCTTTCTCTAATTCTATTTTCTTTTTTACATTCAAGGATGCCTGAGATTAAATAGTTAAACACCCTACAAACCGACTTACATATTAATTAGCATATTTTTGTTTACTACAAGAGAATGAAGCGGAGGATGACGTTTAAACCCATACTCTTACGTTACTTCTCTAACCTCTAAACACTTTATTTTTTTTTTTTCAAACTCTAAACACTTTACTATGCATTTCTTTGAATCGATATTTATGAAATCATTATACTTACCCTTCTATCAAAATTAGATCCATTCATGGAGCATATACTTTTTTTGGTACATATTAATGTAGCATAATTAAAGATAGAGTAGAGTCCATTTTTTTTTGATTTAGTACATTATGTGGTCAACAAAATGGATAGAGAAGAAAAGTATAGAAAAAATAGAAAAACAAAAGGGACACATGTATGTTTGCAGCCTTACACTTCTTTAATCCCACATCTCTATATACATACCTTTTTGTGTATTGTGTGTATTTTATAGTCTTTTTGGGTAAATTGTCAATAAAGTGGTTGGACCAAAAGAAATATACTACCACTACAAGGGAAGAAGGGAAGGGAGAAGATGTCAACAAAGTGGCATTTCAAAAGGGGAAACAAGAAGAGAAGAAAGAAAGAAAAGAAAACTCATGTCTTTTTATAAAATCCCATTTCTCTCTTACCTTACCATCCCTTTTTCTTTTTAAACTTTCAAAAATCCCAAAAGAGAGAAGAAGAATTTTTTTCCCTTTAGTCCAATACGGCTGTTAAGCAACATTTGTAAAATAAAGAAAAACAACAAAAATAATTAAAATCAGCTTCTCTTTAAAGCATCTTTTACCGGATGATCCGTATCCACTTTTAAGACCCATCATCCCTAAGCAAGTACTTTTTCTAGTAGTAGTATTTTTTCCCCTTTTTAAATAATTTTACTTCTTCTTCTTCTTCTTCTTCTTCTTCTCTTCTTCTCCCATCTCTCTTGGACTAGACGTATCATTCTACATCACACGTGCACTTTCTAGGTCACGTGCCATACTTCATTAACTCAAAAAATGAAAAAGAACAAGAGCCAAAGACATACATAGTGTCAAACTTAGGTTATTAGGGTTTAGGCTTGTTTTTCCTTTTTCTTATTTTCTGAATTAAATAATTATTTTTTTTTGTGAGTATGAGACGAAAGAGAAATGATGGGCACGACAAAGATATTCTAAGGAATTCTAAATTGATACTTTCATGTCTCTCGAGTCGACTTAAAATAGATGTTTCCTAACATACTTTCATCACTGTCTCGCAGAGTTTTCTCTGTCTTAGGTAATTAATAAGTAATAACTCAACTGCATGAACATATAGAAATAAATATTATGGAAGGAAGGAAAGAAGAAGCAGATTCAAGAAAAAGCAAAGAGAAAGAAGCTGTTTTGAAATGCCTAGTCAAACTTTATTTGTATGGGGATTTTGGACAATGGGACAAGTAATAAAAACTAAAAAGCCATAAAACAAAAAAGAAAGAGAGAGAGATTGAAGGGGTGTTTTTGGGAAGGGCAAGACATTTGTTTAGCTACCAGTCAAGGGTCTTCTTCTGTTTGTCTTAAGTCTTAACTATCTTCTCAATATAGCTCTGGTCTCTTTTATGGGTTTTTGTTTAAATTTTGTTGTCTGGAAGAAGAAGAAGAAGAAGAAGAGAGAAGAATTGGAATTAGTGAAAACTGAAAAGAGAGAGGGATCCAAAGATGGGTTTAGAAGACGTTGATCAGATACTTAAAGTAGGAAAAGGCAAAGGTTTCTGCTCCTCAGAAGAAGTATAGAAGCCTTGATAGAAACATTTCAAACAACAATTTTAGTCAGTCTTTTTTTTTTTCCTTCTTATATTTCGCTTTCATCGAATAACTCACTATTTTGGATCTATTTCTCTTTTATCTATTAGCAATAATTCCCTTGAAATTTCAAAACTCAGGCCAAATATTTAATACCCTTTTTTTCCCTTTGCTATTTTTTATTTTTGAAAGGCAATTCCCTTGGATTTACGGATCATGGGAATGATCATAATAATAATGGAAATTATTATTATTTTTAATTACTATAAGCTTCATCAAAACGATATGATAACCTTCTTTTCTTTGCAATAATCATAATCATAATTACACTGATAAAAATAAAGATTATATTGAAAAAACAACTCATGTCAGCTGCTTTTTTAAAAAAATTTTGCCCCCATTTTTATAGTAAATTATCTTTTTATGTATCGGGTTTTGAATTGAGAGAGATGAGGCCATGAGGGTATCTCAAAGGCATAGTTGTACGTATCATCATCCATTAATGGACTAATCAGAGAAAGCCCTAGAGAAATTGTCAATGAGGCAGACTGTCTCAGCTTTTTTTTTTCTCTCAATTGAAAACTGTAAGGAAAGTTATCAGAAAACTCTCTCTCCTGCATTAATGCAAGTATATATGTAACTGAAACATACAGAGACATCAAAATCATGAATAAAGAGAAATGGGAAAGAGTATGAGCAATAAATTGCACCAATGGAAAACTGAAGAAACATTCAAGGATAAAGATTTGTTTGTGTTGAAATTTTTTTTTCTTCTTGAACTTTGCTTTCATGATCTTCACTCTAACCCAAAACACCCACCTGCATTCATGTTGGCCATAGCTAGGGGGGAAGGAACAAAATATTACCGGCACTAAATTTATAATATTTACAAGTCACAAACACCCACACACCCCACTCTCAAAAAACAATTTTTTCCCATCATCAACAATACCATCAAGACTCTAACACTAGATAATAACAAAAGAGACCATCCAACAAAAAAACTAGAAAGGGAAAAGGGAATTCAGAAGAAGAACCTAATTAAGTAAGATATTTTCTTGAATAATGGATATGATGAGAAACTAACATCTTGAAGGAGGCATAAGATTCAACCCTAAATCATCTTTTTCCAAAACCAAACGTGTCTTGTTTGTTTCCATGTTGGGTGCACCATACTCCGGGTGCAACCTTTTCTTGGATTGCAAAGGCACTCCAAACAGCTTCGTTTTGCAAGTATTGCTACTTGGTTCTTCCAAAATGGTCAAGGAGCTCTGGGAAGTGGCAGTTGGGGAGTTCAAGACTTGAACTTGGGGAGTTTGCTTTTGAGTACAGTTTGGATAATACCCAATGAGCTGGTTCAATGGCTTTTGCAGTAATGAAGTATTGGTAGTAACCACAGGAGCGGCAGATGAAGGAGGGCCACAAAGAAGCAAAGATGGAGAGTATGAATTGCTAGGAGCCACAGGCTTCACATGGTTTTGAACAAAATAGATTATATCATTGTAAAGCTTTCTCATATGGGCAAGTTCAGACATAAGCAAATTGTTGCTTCTTCTCAGCCTCTCATTGTCTTCTGATAAAGCCGTGACCGAGCTGTTGTTATAGCCTCCACCGCCGCCGCCGCCGCCGCCACCACCACCAAGGACCGAAACTCCAGTGCCACCTCTGGGTGAAGAAAGCGGTGGCGAGTCACACCAGTTGGCTTGTTCATCTGAGTCAGCTGGAGAAATACTGACTCGGCTTGCAAATGGGAAGAAGGCCGGGCCATTACCCAAAGGAGAATGCGGGTGGTGATGATGATGATGGTTGATAGCAACTTGTGGCTGAGCAGTTTTCCTTCTATGGATCTCACAAAGCAAGTGTTTTTCTCCTTTTTTGAAGAACTCATTGGCAAACTCCCATCTGTCCGGTACAATCTTCCTAAAACCCTAGTTCCATTAAAAAAAAAAAAAAAGAAGCAAAAACCCAGATCAGTACAAGAATATTTAAAAAGGCAAAAGATTTAGTATCAGTAATAGTAAACAGAGAATAGATTCATTGAAAGAAAGTAAAAAAAGGTGGAGTCTTTATGAGTTTATATATGATGAACATACATAAGTGTTGAGCTGTCTGACAAAGCTAGAGAAATTGTTGTGCTTGAAGTAATTAGGAAGAAGATCACGAGCGAACTCAGGGGGTCTCCAAACAACGAAAGTAGTGTCATCTTCGCCCCATGAAACGATGTGGTCGGTGGCGGGATCGTCGACTAGCTGATAGGTTTTAGTGAGGAAAGGCGCAGGCACTGATTTGTGGGAGTCGAGTGATAGTAATATCCCTTCACAATTGTCAAGCATCAAAGCCATATTTTTATCAGATCAAAAGCAGGAAAACTGCTAGGAGTAGGCTAGAAACTTTGTGCCTTAAATGAGAGAGAGAGAGAGAGAGAGAGAGAGAGAGAGAGAGAGAGAGGTAGGAAAGAAGTTCACCTTCATAAAAGAAGCTCCGAATGGAAGGAAATCTAGCCAACTACACAATAGAGAGACAACAGCAACAGAGAGAACTGCAAAACAGAAAAGACACAATCAAGCAATCATCAAAGCAGGAAAGGAAATCAGAAACAAGCAAATGGTGACATAATTCACAAGCAACAACCAGCACAATCAATGACAATCTTATACTAATTGCCAACAGAATAAAAAGAAT